>JANIJG010014592.1:0-16960 GCA_024611175.1 Megaceryle torquata
CCAATTTCCTTTTAAGTGTGAAATGAATCACCTCTTTTGGATGTTTGCATTAGAAACAGGATGGTAAGAGGCAACACCCATAATCTAAACCCTGGAACAATTTAGCAGTTTATATTGCCAGAAGCTCATGGAGGCTGGCATGCAGCTCCTGAAGGGCAGGCTTCATGCCAATGGGCTTAAATATTACCATATATTTCCATTTGAGAAATAGCAACTAATAATAAATATGCCAGAGGGTAGGGGCCTCTTTCATATATCTTAGCTGGATTAGAAACCTTCTGAATTTTCATCACGCTTGCAGTCATTTTGCTTGTTACATTCTTTAGAAGAGTCTCCCCAATAACCTTCAGAGAGGCTATTTCTCCTTTCCAGGCATTACCTTGAAATTATGAATAAGCAAGAAAACTACAAAGAGAAAAAACACTTCTTCCTCTCTGAACTTTTCATACAGTCAAATCTCCACTTATGACTTCTGGAGCACTTGCAGATAGCTCACTAGTTTTCACCACTGAAGTCCTTTGCAGCACTGGAGGTATCTTCAGTTCTGTAGGATGGAATAAAATTATTAAAACAGCTCTGCCAGTTGCCACCAGACTGGGTCAATTCCACCAGCAGGGTTTGATGGACATGCAACATTGCTTTGGCCAAGGAGATGAAGACTCAGCTACCAGATACTAAATTGTCCGTAACTGAGGAGGGGACAAAGTCCATTTCCACAACAGACAGCAGGTTCTCATTTCTGGAAGAAAAGACTGTGATTTCCCACCTGTTCTCCTATCCCAAGATACACTGAGTTTTATAGAGTAATGGTAAAAAACCATATTAAATACAGACAAACTGAAGTCAGCATCAGGTCTTTACCATTTTGGTTTGTGCCTGTTTAAAAAAGTGTGTTTCATTGGCTTGTGCTGGCAAGGATTTATTTACAGCCAGACACTGGCACCAGACACTATAGCTACTGGAAAAAATAGGGCTTCTCCTGAGGATATTTCAGTCAAAGAACCTAAACAGATAGTACATTGCTATCTGTATTAAGAGCTTCTCTCCAGCAGCAAGGCTGAAGGACTGCTAAGCTAGTGTCCCCACAAGTGTATTCAGAAGTGCACCTCCCCATGGGACATAGGGAAATAAGCAGGTGACACTGGTGGACAAGACATACACCTTGGTGACTGCTCACTCTTTCATTTTGTTTTGCTACCTTAGTCTTGTATGTGGGATTATGCAACTGAAGATGAATCAGGGCACTGTACTAGAAATATGTGAGGTGACAGCACCAGGAACAGAAGGTCACACAGAGCTGGGGCTTCAGGGGAGCTTGAACTCTTAAGGAAAGGAAATGTTAAGCCTAGAGCCTTCTTTAGCTTCCTGTATAAAGCTGAGAAAAAGAAATACTAATAATAACAGTAAAATCTTCATATTGAGAGCATTTCCCCGGTTTACAGTCTTCACAAACAGAAATGCCCTTAAAGCCTCTTGATTGAGATTTATATAATCTAAGATTCTCATGTAAATTTGCACTTGGTGACCTGGCAGCAATCAAGGAAAAGAGGCGCTAACTGGGAAAAGATTCTGCTTCACTTTGTTTAAACGTTCAACTTGTGCTGTGAAATTGCATTTGTAAGAGAGGAATAAACTCTGAAGCCCTTCAGCAGAAATGGATTTCACGTATTTAGTGGATGCCTCAAGGCAATTTCTTTTCTTAATGGGATATGAGCACAGCTTTAATTTTTCACATTTTATAAGGCTTTTCCTTGAAATTACTTTTTATGTGGTTCTTCTGTTAATGGATCTTCCACACTGAGGCATGAGTAAAAGGAAAAAACCTTTAGAGAAGAAAAAAAGTAGAATCATACTGGGAAAGTCTCATAATAAATTGGAGATTACAGGCAATAAAACTGTCTTCCATATTTTTCTTTGATAAATGCTGGTCCCATCTCCTTTAGATTTTGAAGACATTAAAACTATGAGCCAAATCTTTGTTTATTAAAAGAATATTTTACTAGCTGGATAGAGTCACAGGAACTATTTGGTCAAAATATTTAATTGTCCCTGAGAACTGTGGCAGTTCTGATGTGTTATAATGTTATGCTCCTAGGCAGGAATAGTGACTTCACCTGAAGAAAAGGCAATGTGTACCGACCCTTTGCTTAAAATAAGACACAAGCAGATGAAGCAGACTTTTGGAGAGTTTTAAGGTGTCTACTTTCTAACAGCAGAGTAATTATGGTGGATAGCGAAGACAGAGCAGGATAATTTTTGTTTTCTAGGAGGCTGTGAATGATAGCTGAATTTAATATAAGTCCTGGAAAAAGATCCCTAGTTATTATTGAAGTCGGTAGGCTCTTCTGGTTTTGCCAGTGGCATTTTAGAACACTGCTGTCATTTAATCTTGAAAGCTTTGTTTCATTTAATGCAGCTGATATTATTTTACAAATAATAAGAATAAGATTACTCTGTTATAATAAAGAGGGACATTTCTGAGATGCCTAATATGACAAAGACACCTTTTATTTTTCTTAGATCCTAATTTTCCCTTAAAAAATAAAAATGTGCAGAAGAAGACTCCCATTATTGATCTGGAATCCAAAAGAGTTAGTTTTGAGTCACTGTAATTGGCAAAGGCTTTTACAGCTCATTAACCGCAAGATTATGTGGCACAATTCATTAAAATTCTGTTTCACTGAATGCATTTGTAAACACCTTCTGAAAAGTTATCATTGTTTGCATAATGCTGAGCTTTCTTTCAGCAGATACATTTCTCTGCTGCTGTTTACTGATAGAAGAGTCTGGAGTAAGTTATAGTAAAAAAAGTGCTATCTTTTCACAGCAAAGGAAAAAAGAGAATTGTGTTGACCCTGAAGCATAACAGATACTAATTAAACATTGCTATGCTATTTTCTTTAGACCACTGTATTTTTTAAACCTCTCATTTCATTAATTTTGTGCACATTTTTTGCAAGAAGAGTGATTTTTAGTACATGTGTGAAACAAAATCTACAGAACAAGCCATATTTATTTTTTCTTTCTCTGCAGCAGACAAAGAGATCACTGCATTCCAGCCAGCAAAACCACATATAATCTTTCCACCCCTCTTGCCAAATAGATTTCAATTCTCTTTCATCTAGAAGCAGAATATCTATCCAGCAGAATAGCTAACCTATTCCTTGCAGGTCTGTAAGTAAATAAGTGTTGTGCTCACAGTACAAGCTGGGCAAGCGCTTACTATAATGATGAAAGATATACTACAATGTGAGAATAGAGCATGCTGAAGTGTAGACAGGTCTCCCACTCCCCTTCTCATTTTAACATCAGGGGCCTCAAAACACTGGTGCTGCAGACATACCACATTTAATCATAATCACAGCTTAAATCTTTCAGGTCTGAGAAGAGCAGATGCTTATATGTCTGCTATGTTTTATCAAACTAAATGGATATGGCCTGTCAAAGCATGGAGTAGATGAGCTTCCATCAGAAAGAGATGAAAGGGGGTATTTTATGCATTTTATAACATTGACAAAACGCTTTCTACAAGTGGGCTTCAACTGACCAAGAAAATGTGCCTTTAATTGAGGTAGTCATATTAGGATTCTTTTTGTCTCTGTGGAGAAATGGTCACCAGAGTGAGCAGAGGCAAGTGAGCCTTTTATTTATCAAACATCTATGGATAAATTTACTCTAAACTCCATTAATTATATTGACTATATTTTCCTTGACTACAAAATTAAACCAGAATACTTGTTTCAGAAACTATCATCTATCTTGTGGTCAGAAAAAGCTGTCAGACAACCCTCTCAAGTTTGATCACCTTGGTGGGTCTTGAGTCCCTCCTCTCTGTGCCTGCTCAGATGCTTCTGCTCTCACTGTCATTCTTTCTCACCCTTTGCTTCAATATATCTGTGATAGTAAGATAAGAGTTGTTCTCATTTAAGACCTGATTCACTGTGTTAATTTTCTGTACTTATAGGAGCAGAATGTCACTGAATTTATGGACTTAAACTCATATAATCATAGAATTGTTTGGGTTGGAAGGGACTTTAAAGGTCATTTGGTCCAACATCCCTGCAGTTGGCAGGGACATCTTTAACTAGCCCAGGTAGCTCAGAGTCCCATCAAGCCTGATATTGAATGTTTCCAAGGATAGGGTCTCCACTACCTCCCTGGGCAACCTGTTCCAGTGTTCTGCCAGTGGAACTACATGGAACTAAAAATGGACTGAACAATATGGGGTCAGGTCTTAAGTGGTGAATCTAAGACAACAGCCTTGTGCCATTTCACCAGAATTTTTGATGCAACCATGATAAGACACCAGAAGAAAAGGCAATACATGCTACCTGTGTTTACTCCCACTAACTGTGGCTGGGATTTGATGATGTTTTTATGCTGACAGTTTTATTGTTGACAGCTCTAATGCTGACAAGAACAGTTTAGATAATATTCATACATACCTGTATGATTTCTTTGATTCAGTATATGAAAACATGCCATTTGGTCTGTTGCCTGCACTCAGATGTGGTGACAAGGTAGCTACTGAGATATAAATGTCTCTTTGGTGTGACTAGTATTAGTGCAACACAAATGACAAGACCTTGGTTTGTTCTGGTACATTTTATGTTTTGCAAATAGACTTACAAGCAAATGCCTGAATTTTCTATTTCAGTGTCATGAGATTTTTTTTTTCCCTAAGATAAAATGTGGTTTTGTGTGTACTCTGGGAAAGGACCATTCTTGCATTTGTAGATTCATTGTCTTTGAAGAGATTAAACATCTATCTATGTGCGTGTGCACACAGGCATGTGTGTGCACATGTTTAAGTATATAGGCTACATCAATAAATACATATGATTGCATGTGCTTATCTGTTACACACTTAAACTAACAACCCTGGATCTTTTAAAAACAAGTTGTGGGTGCTCAGATCTGCTTAACATGGTGATGAAATTTTCAAACAGACATCACTGAGTTGGTGGAATTAGCAGGACAATCAGAATATGTGAGCACAGATGACTAGAAAACTTGAAATGTCTGAAAAGAGTAGAAATCAAAGCACATGAGTGATAAACTGAAGACAAGTTCATTCCCTGGTCCCTTTTTTATCTTGCATATTCTTCTCTTTCACGCTTGTTTGACTTGCTCCACAGGTTGATGCAACTGTTATAATTACCTTGACTGAAGGGGTTTACTTCCAGCAGATTAAAATAATCCTTCTTTCTTTCAACTCCTTTCCTTCTCCTCTAAGTGAAGGATGAATGATTCAGGGAAAAAAAAAAAAAAAAATTCAATAATTATTTGAGGAACATAAAAGCAGCTAAACTGTAGGGATGATGTGGACTCTGCCCTTGGGCTTTCTGCTTTCATAGGGTCTATGCAGACATACTGACTTTGGAAACAAGCACACCTGTGACATTTTCCCTGCCTACTTAAAGAAAACAAGTTATCAGGCAGAAGGAATAGGGACAAAAAGACTTTGTCTTCTCTGCTGCTGGCTGAAATCACAGGACAATAAGGGGAGACAAAATTTGAAGATGATACAGGCTGGTGCTGAAAACTATTTATCATGCTATTCTGGTTGGGTTTTCTGTACAAAGAGCATTGCAAAGTTTTTATTAGGTTTTGAGGCAGCAGAAATGCTGTGAAAAACAAACAAAGAATCATGCACTAGGAAAATCTTTTCCAACATGAATATGAAGGCTTTACTTTCAAATACCTGGGAGAAGAAACAGAATGTAGTTGATAAAGAAAAACAAGTCTGTGAACTTTGAGCTTTGTCTTCCAGAAACAGGGAGACAGTTATTTAGAATTCCCTGCAGAAAATATTTTGGGTTTTAACTCTTCTTTCCAATGTTTTAAGTTAAATCATCTGAAGAAGATTCTAATATTAAAGTGTTTCCTTTTCATTGGCATTTTCTTTTGCTTGGAAATGGTGCACTATTGAAACAGCTCAGGCATAATGCATTTTGGAAGAGGACTTGAGACAGTAAAAAGCTTCACACTACAAAGAACCAATATGACATTTATAAGTCAAATTCTTTTATTTTAAGTGCATATATTTCAAGCTTCAAGGGATGTTTTGTTTTCATTTTTATGAAAGTGAAAATGACAGGAAAAAATCAATTTCTGGACAGCCTTACTCATATGCACTCATAGGACTTTGTTACCACCATAGTGGCAATAAAACTGAGGAAGCTGAGAGTTATCATTTAGAAAATAAAAATAATGCTAGTGAAATGCTTATCCTCTCAGATTCCTTGTTTACTTGGAGCTGAAGAGATGGCTGATAGAGATGATTGATGTTTAGCTAGTTGGTCATTTGCATTAACCTGAGATTTCATGGCTTCAGCTTCATTTCTCCGTCAATGTTTGCTTCAACCTTAAAAAACATCAGGCTTTGCAAAAACACAGCTCAGAGACAGACCCTTGATGCTTGTAATTTTCAGCTTGTCAAAGTAAATATACTTTGTATTGTATTTATTTCCTGAAACCTGAGAAGACAACATTCATTCCTTCACAAGGGTATATAAAGCAATTGGCCAATTGTTTTAGAGATGTGTCTTTTGAGGGTAGTCAGCTTTTATTTGTTGGGTTCCTCTCCTCTTAATTTTTTTGTCCCTTCTCTGCCTAAATTGTAGATACTGATTCACCCCTCCAACAACATTTTTCCTCCCATATGTCTCCATTGCTGTAGATGAGGTTCTGCTACCAGCATCACCATGCACTAAATGAGCCCAGAGGCTTTTCCCACTTCGTTGGTACAAGGAGGTTTAAACTAATTGCATTTCTTTGGTTGCATTTTCTCACTTTCAACAGAGAGCTTTGCTTTTGTAACTTCATTTAATATTCAAACAGGCTGGGAAGACATTTAGTTTGATTACAATATATTGAAAACCTTCAACAAGATCAATGGCCAGCTGAAGGAATGTGGTGCATTCTGAAAAACACTGCCACTGCCTAAGTTTTCCAAAGTCAAGCTCTCATGCAGCAGTGTCCAAAGCTGTGGTGCTGCATCCGACTTCCCTTCTTTCTCTCTGTCTGTTTGTTTATGGTCTTTAGCTGTAGGGATTTTCAAAATAGGTAAGAACAAGGCTTTGAGTTCAGCCATAATGACACTTAGAATCATAGAATCATAAAAATGTCTGGGTTGGAAGGGACCTCTAGAGGTCATCTAGTCCCCTGCTGAGAGCAAGAACATCTTCAACTACAGCAGGTAGCTCAGAGCCTCATCAAGCCTCACCTTGAATGTATCCAGGGATGGGGCCTCAACCACCTCCCTGGGCAACCTGTTCCAGTGTTCCACCACTCTCATGGTAAAGAACTTCTTCCTTACATCCAATCTAAGTCCACTCTTTTCTCATTTAAAAGCATTGCTCCTCATCTTTTCGCTCCAGGCCTTTGTAAACAGGCCCTCTCCAGGCTTTTTGTAAGCTCCCTGCAGGTACTGGAAGGTGGCTATTAGGTCTCCCCTGAGCCTTCTCTTCTCCAGACTGAACAATCCCAGCTCCCTCAGCCTGTCCTCGTAGGAGAGGTGCTCTAGCCCCCGATCATCTTTGTCACCATCCTCTGAACCCACTCCATCAGGTCCATGTCCTTCCTGTGCGGAGGGCTCCAGAGCTGGATGCAGTATTCCATGTGGGGGTCTCACCAGAGCAGAGTAGAGCAGCAGAATCACCTCTCTTGATCTGCTGGCCCCACTTCTTTTGATGCAGCCCATGATGCAACTGGCCTTCTGTGCTGCAAGCACACACTGGCTGCTCATGCCCAGCTTCTTGTCTATCAGCACCCTCAAGTCCTTTTCTGCAGGGCTGCTCTCTATTGCCTCTTCCCTAAGCTTGTATTGATAGTGGGGATATAGTCAACTTCTGTGCACATACAGATCTACATACATAGAAAACATTCAGAGAGCATGGCAGCTCCATTTCCTGTTCTGATACTAACCTGGAAAACAGAAAAGACAATGGTTCAAGCCCTCTTTTCATGTAATTGAAGGATTTACAGAAACTACATCTGCGTTAAACTCTTTAACCAAGGATATCTCTCAACAGAATTAAGTCTATTTAATAGAACTGATTATTTTATTTTTATTTTGAAACAAATAAAAGATGATAGGAGTACAATTCAGACTCTACTTGCTTTTCCACTTACATGTGATATTCTTCAGTAAATTAAAAATCTTTCCCATTTTCCAGGTTCCACTTCTACATAAATTATGAATTCAAGAGTATAGCTGCTCACCTACTACCAAGATTTTTCTTTCTACATGTAATTTTATACTGTTGACATCCTAGTGGTAAATAAATGCATTATTACCTTTAATTCACATACTACAATAGAAGTCTGTTCTTCCCTGTCAAACTGGCTTCAGCAAGTATTTCCACATACAATTCAACAAATTCTATTAAGATTAAAGTTTTCACTGGAAGTCAACTAGGTTTCCTTAAAAGATGACAAAATGTTGTTAAAGGAATTCAAATTAGAAGAAAAAAACAAGCAGAAATAATTGAACTGATTTTTGATGACCTGCATTACTGAAAAACTACAAACTTAAGGAATGTACAACTGCAAGGACATATTCTGAAGCTGAAGGATATTCATACATGGTCCTCTAGTATCTTCTGAGGAGTTACATAAAGGAATAAAGACTGTTGATTTTCAGTGCACTTCCTAGTATTCCTACAATGATTTCTTCCATTCCTCAGTACAGATTAATAATAGAATGTACCTTAGTACATCCACTGGCTAAACTTCAGAACATTTCAAAATTCTCAGAAGCATAGTCACAGAATGCTAAGAATGTGTGATTAAGTACCAGTAGAATAAGATTTTTAATCAAGAAATAATTGTAGAAAAACTACAAACACAGTAGATGTATAACTTTTCCTTCAATTTGCACATCAACTTGAAGAGCTTCAGGCTTTGTAAATGGTCATTGGTATCATTGTTATTGTTCTTCACCTCAGTACAATCATATGGCCTCTGAAAACACAGAACTAGAGATATAGACTCTGTTTCAAAAATACTATTGTTTTGGTGATATCCAGCTTCAGTTTATTTTTCATGATTTACCCTCCCTGACTGATGCCAGTATTGCTTGTGAGTCTATAGACAGCTTTATGTTCCAGTCTGTTCTTCAATGAGCACCTCTTAACAGGATTTGGGTACTGCCATGCTACTATCAAAAACATTTTAAAGACTTTTACATCAAATTTATCTCACAAGGTATTATGCATTCACATAATACCAGCAATTTATATGTATTTCTCCACAATTTAGCACATTTATTAGAATCTCATTCTCATGCTTGTGACAAAAGATTTTTAAATTTTCTAACAATCCAAGTGAATGTTTTTCACTAACAGGGAAGCCTAATCAAGAAGGTACTGAGAGTTCCCCTGAACAGCCTCAATTCTTAAAGCAATCAGCAAAGAAAGGTGCTCAGCACCTTGAGAAGCCAGGCTATGGGAACAAAGTATTAAAATATGCCATCTGATTCTTGAACAGACAAACTTTATTGTCAGTGTTAAATAGCCAAGTAATCTTTAAATAATTTTCAATAACAATTAGCACACAAATATGAATTAACCACTGATCAGACAGACTTTTTAGAACTGAAGCATCAACCTGTAAGTTTTACAGTGTAAACAGTATTACAGGTAAGGATACATTTGCTTTAATACCTGACCCTTCTTCCACCTATGAATACTCCCTCTTTGTTCATCCATGCAGGCCTCTGGGCATTTTTTTCCAACATGCTGCTTGTTGGGATCAAACTTAAATTGGGGAAAAAAAACCCCAGAACAATAATGCTGAGACCAGAAGACCTGCCGAACTCATAAATTACATCTAACAATATTATTTACAAATACAGCAAATTTCATTTTCTTGTCACAAATAGCATGTTGCCTACATCCAAGTAACACAGAAAACTGATTCTTTAAGCAGCATACACCAGTGATACTGCTTAGTTTTACATCAGTACATGCTGCTTACAAGTCTCCTGCCAGAACAAATGCCACCAGAGAATGAAGTTCTGCATGCTAGCACACCATTCAGGAAAATGGGGGAGGGAAGGGGGGACTCAACACACACACAAACAAAAAAACACACACAAAACCTGACACAACAACAACAAACACTGGGATAAATTTTCTACTCTAAATCCTCCTTTGAAGATACAAAGCCTAAATCCAAAGTTAGGTTCTTATACTCTTTCAGGAAAAAAAGAAAGCAAACTGCCCTCTTACTAAGCAGAGCTGGGAGCGTTTTCAGTGTTTGTAAGGACACTATTATACACAGAAATTTGTGACTGAAGAACCTCCTCAGAGTACAAGTAGTATTTATTTTTGCTCTTTACTAGCAGAAGTGATTCAACTATAAAATATTGGTAAACAAGCTTCTGTTTGTACAGTAAACATTTTCCTCATGAGTGCCATGTGACAATCTTAAGAAGTAATACAGGATTATTATGTTTAAGTATCACTTATATAAATTTCAAAGGTATCTTTTGGATATTTGTTTGTATCAGTGACTGATCATACAGCTTGAATACAATTCCTAAGTTCTACAGAAGACAAATCAGGATCAACAGGATCCTGATCAGGAGCTACAAGACACAATCAAGGAACCAAGTTTCTTATGTCCATTAACTGGCTTAACTGGCAGGATTAATTATAGAGAAGGTGGTATCAAAACTGTATTTTTCAAAACTCAGTAAGGGCACATCCTTTTGCAATAACTTAAAGTCTGCCTATCTGAAGACAGCTGCAACTCTTACAAATTTTACAAGTTCAGTTGTTTGGGTTTTTTTTTCCTCTGAACCATTTGCAAACTACTTCCAAATTCTTTCACAGTTGTTTGTGTTGATTTTTTCACCTTTCTTCTTTTGAATGAATGGGGGCATTATGTATCTGCAACACCTTAAAATGCTCTAAACAAATACTAGATTTCAGGATTTAGCACCTGGTACACTGTATTCTAACTTAATTATAATTCTGGAGGTAAAAAGATTTTAGAACTATCTACTGAATACTGATTTTTTTCTAATTCCATTTCTAACTTGGATAATGTATTTCAGTAGTTTCCTTTTACTTCAACAGAGTATAGAAGGATATTGTATACTGACATGATATAATCTCAAATGTTTTGTGCTTACCTCTTTTTTCCTGATTTTTTCCTAGTTTTTAATATATGGTCACATCAACTAAAATAAATACAACTATATTGACAACAATTAAGTGCTTTTCAGTGCATCAGGAATGTAAACTGCTACATAAAACCAGTTACTTGGTTTTGTTTGACTGTGTTACTATATTTGCTCAAAAAGGGAATACTGAGCTTCTGCAGTATTGTAATTTTAAAACAGACCCATAGTAATATGTGGGTTTTGTATGAGAATAATACATTAAATTAATAACCACATTACAATCACACAGATTCAAAATGTTACTTACCCATGGCACTAAGAGGATTCCTTTCATCTTGAAAGAATATTTTAAAATTAAAATATGATTTCCCAAGCATTAATATGTTTCTTGTGCAAGCCCATAAGACACATTAAGTGCATTAATGCATCCCTGAGCTGGTGGTTTATATGATAAGAAGAGGTTATAATGAGCTACTTCCTAATAAAACCATGTACTTCTGTGTTACTGCTACGTATCTATGCTTGAAAGCAATTTACAACTCTCATAAAAGAAACAACTCAGCAACATAAAACAAAGCAAAGTTTTATACTGTTAACCTTTACAGACTATGATTTATATTACATTTATTGCATATGCAGCCTCCGTGTAGACTAATTTTTGCCAAGGAAAACGTCACGTGCTCATTCATAAAACATCCCACTTCAGAATTTTTCCACAAGTGAATATCTTCTTGAGAAAAAAAAAAAAAAATCTCCTTCATAATGCACACTTGCCTTTGGGACCTCAGGAGTCTTGGAGCCTTTTCACCAATGAAGTGATACAGATGATACTCATAATAAGTTCATAAGATCTTCATTTGCCATTTAGAGGTGTCTTAAGTCATTTCACCTTCACCACCCGGTACAATGGTTCTGCATATAAATATTATCAAATCAGAGAATGGGTTGGGTTGGAAGAGATCTTTAGAGGTCATGTAGTCCAGCCCCAAAAGTAGTGCAGCTATTCACATCTTAGCATACATATTTGAGTATATTAATAATCAAATTGCATCTAATCTAATTTTAATAATCTAAACTGTTAAAATGTACCTGTGACTGTCACAAATAATTGCCTCTAAACTGTGCTAAGATATTAAACTACAAAATACAATAATTTCAACAGTTCAACATTCCTGCATGTTCTGTAAACAGAAGTGAAAACACTTTTGATGTACAGAATCAAAAACTGGTTTATCTGCTGCTTTACCAAAAGCTTCCAGTAGGAAATGGGCATTCCAGAGACAGTAACATTTACTGGTTTTGACAGAGATTGAAAACAGAAACAATCCATTCAAAATAATAGCAACTTTACCATATCAATTGCTTTTTAAGTCCCATCACTATACTTTATGAATATACTTACTTCTTTGTCTCATTGTCCAGGACATGTGGAACTTAACACAAAATTGCTACTAATACGAAGTTTTAATACATCTAGTCTTAAAGAGGCTTCTACCACACCTCCATGGAATGACCTAGTCTAGTTCCAAAAAAGATAGACGCTATGAAAAGAAATGGAAGAAAGTGGGAGTAAGCCCTTCATCTCTAATGCCATCCACTATGAATAGAAGAGTAATCCTTTCTTGTGGAAGTCTTGTACACTCCCATAACTCTACCACCTGCAGAAAATGTGTTGTGTTTTCCACTTTATAGGTATTCCTGTGCCTGGGGGTTGTATCAGAGCAGAATTTGTGCAAAGGGGATACAGAAGAAAAGCAGAGAAACATATGCAAGTTGTGCAGAGTTTACACTGTAAATGACAGAAACTCTTCTTGCCAGAGACTTTCTTGATCTCAGTACAAAGTGACCAGTTGGTACTGTTCATTAACACCGTGTAAAGACCTCATAGTATCTACATCATGTGCTCAGGAGGCTCCTATCTGCCATTTAGTCTTCAAGGCAGGGTGGGTGGAGGGGGTGTGGGGCAGGGACATGCTTTAATTTTATAGTATAAAGAGATTCTATGATTTTTTTTTTTTTTCAGTTTACATCTACCATTCCTTGATGTTACTATGCTACCTTTTACACATCATGCTTCACAAACCATAGATTACTCAGGATAGATATTCTAGGAAAACAGCTCTCTACCGGATGCAGCAACTGCTTTTTACTGCAGGTACCAAATTTTACTTGCTTTCCTAAATTTTGAATCCATCTTCAAACAATAACTGAATCCTTCCCATCACTTCCAGCTTCATATATTTAAATATATATTTTGGCCAATAATGTCAGGTCAGACACATCAGAGAGAGGGTAACAAAGACCCTCCATAGATGGTCATCTTCACAGGTTACATTTGCAACTCCTCTGAGGAGGAAAATTACTTAGGTCAGAATTCGAGGAAATACAGTCTTCCCTCCCATGAGGAAGGGCTGGTAAGGGGAAAGAGGAACTGAGTATGCAGAGATCTCTTGGGTTCCAGTCAGATGTGCAGTATCTAAAGAAACAGATTTCATTCTCAACACAACAGGGAACCTGTGCGAGATAAGCTGTTTTGAAGTAAAGCAAACCCAATGCACAGCTGTGAGAAAAGCCACAGCTGGCACAATCAAATCTTTATTTTCTTCAGAATCATATCACATACTTGTTGCTTATCCAGTAGATTCTCATCAAGAATTACACCTAAATATAGCATAGTCTTCACAGAAAATATCTTATTAATATGTTATATGTCAAACATAGAAAATAAATATAGCATCATGTTGATTACATTTTTTTTTGTAACCGTGTCAAAAAGTTATATAAAAAATTACCCAGTCTTTCAAAACTTGTGGCACTAACAAGCTAAAAACTAAGATTATAGCACCATCTACTGATTTGATTTTTAATATTTATTTAAACTACTATGCTATTTTCCCATTTGAAGCCAACAGGAATACTGCTAGCAAAAAAATTTATAGTCATATTGAACCTATTTTCACAACATGAAGAAAACCTCCCAGATGACAACAATGTTTTAGTTTGGGAATAAATGATATTCATACATCTCACCAACTATTCATTAAAATAAAACCAGAGGGGTGTTATTTAAAATAGCAAGAACCAATGTAGAAGCAGCAGTTATTAAAGCATCAGCCTGAATACTATTACAGTCCAGACAGAGATTTGTAAAAGCAATATTTTTGGGTTAACTTAAAAAAACCAAACACAACAAAGGAAAAACTAAACCAAACAAAATTCAAAACACGCCCAAGATGACATATACCCCAAAAAACTCATGCAAAGTAGAACAGCAAGAGATATCTTAAGTGTCTTTGACATCTTTTCTAGCTACTTTCTATTCTTAAGCATTCCATTTCTAGTGTTTGCCCCCTTCCATCTATATTTTGTTATACTGATTCTTAAGTGTTTAAAATAGAATAGAGCACTATATTCTTGGATTCAAAATTGCCTCTTTTGATACTCTAAATCTGGCAAGCATAGGGAGATAATTCACATTAAAATATATAATTTAGCAGTAAAACTGATAGATTACATCATTTTAGCCTGAACACATCAAGTCAAAATAACACATCCGGAGCTCCCTATGGCTTCTTGTTGGAATTTTAACTATAGTACACATATACAGAATAAACCTATTTTGTGCATTTGTGATATTGTCTTTTACTAGCTTTTTTGTGCACATCTTCTGTAGGTGAACAAAAATAGATGATATACAACCCTAATAGAACAGCCTATGCTAACAGAATCCCTGTTGGTATTCACACCCTAACTGCAGCTGTAACACAAGTCAAAATAGCAATAGCATATTTATATATAACAAATACATATGTATAGATTGGAGGGAAAATTATATTTGATTAAAATTAAAAACTACATTAAGAAATTAAAATAAGAAAAAATAAGTAGTAATAGGTTATGGCTTGGGGAACATTACAAAAAGAAAGCAACAAGACACTGCAACTTTAGTAAAACATCTGTTGATCCTGTTTTGTCCATTTGTCATATTCACAGGTTTTACTTACATGAGGAAAGATTCAGGTCTTTATTAATAGTGTTTGAATCCCTTATGTGTTCATATATTTTGAACCCCATCTAACAAACAATTTGTTTAAAAAATACAATGTAAATCAATACTTTTTTGAATGCACACACTTTAACCAGAAAACTAGATTCTAAAAATAGGCTGGAAATATTAAGTATTCAGGTAGAAGCTGGAAATGCTGCAAAAAACATGCCTCTAAGTATAATTTCATTCTTACTTCTTAAAATTCCCTCTTAAAAACAATTGCCCAACAGGGGTTTAAAGCCAAACCCTGAAAGTTGTTAATTAAAAACTGGGTTGTTCATTTTAAAAAGTCAGTTGTACTCTTTTTACAATGAAGTCATGAAGAAAAAGGAAACGGTCTATGTTGCTATGACTTTTCTCCCTAGGCAGAACTCTTTCAAAGAGTACACAGCAAAAATTATCAACTCCTATGCAGGTGATAAACATTTAGCAGTGACCCATGAAAAATATGCAGCTTATATTAACCAGTCTCAAGATTTACAGTAGTCTCAAAAATAATGATTTTTTTTTTTAAAGGAACTTCATAGATCCACAACATTAATAATTTCGTCAGAAGCTTTTATGAAATTATTAACATCTTGTCAATTAAATCAGCTGGCAAGGCATGAGATCAGTGAATGACAGAAGACAACTCTACAGCAAGCCAGACATACCCTGATCTTGATACAAGAGACAAGGAGAACAGCATTACAGGTCATCCACACAGCTGAAGGCAACTGCAAACAAAACTTTCAAAACAAAAGCTTCCAGGCAACGCATTAGACTGTAGAGGGAAGCTATGAACTCAGAACTTCTGTGAAAACAAACAAAAAAAGTGTACCAGATTGCTTCCCCTCCCCCATCTACTGCTACTGGAAACTGTAAAATAATATGAATACAATTTGCAATTTAACCAGAAGTTTCAACCAGAGGCAATATGAAATTATTTCCTATTCCTGAGTACTATTTCAACAGATTCTCAACATTATTATTGCTTTTCTGGGGTGCTACAAGTGGACAGATTTGGTTGAAAATAGCATGCATCTTTTAGAGCAGCGTAAGTATCTCCTTGTACTGAAGTGAGGTAAAAGTCATCTCCAAATGTTGCAAAGATCACAAATCTATAAAACAAGATATTTAATTGCATTGTAAAATAAGCTGTGCTGGGAATCTCAACTGCCATTGAGTAGAACTGATACCATTTTCCTCAATTTATTTTGTATGCGTGTTGATGCCGACATGGAAATACTCCAATTTCTACCAACCAGCTCCTTTGCTTTTCAAGTTCTACCATGTAGTCTCATGGCCAGGTTCCCTGGATTGCCCCAGTGCTTGTTTTTCTGTGTATGTCAATTAGGCAGCTGTGTACAAGTCAGTAAGCACTGAGGCCCCTTGACACAAGTATTTTTTGTCACTGACTTGAAACATCTGAAGCCTTCCAATTCTGGCAACCACATGATTAGACAGTCTTCCTCAGAGCCTACAGCTAGAACCTGAACCACAGCTAAGGCTTCAGAGAGTGTTCTATTAAGACTGATCATTTCCACAGATCACTTAACTGATCAGAATTTCCTAACAGGAAACCCTTTTTAGAAAACCCTTTTAGAAAAACCTCTTCAGAGACCTGGCTACAGAATCTTTAAAAACAACCATCCACAGCACCAATAAACCCTCCACACAAGAAACCCCAAATGTGCTTTGGATAATCCAGACTAATTGCATCTGATAAAACACTACAATTTTGTATGAAGTCCTCTGGGGGAAAAAAAAAAAAAAAAAAAAAAAAATTAAAAAAAATC
>JANIJG010014592.1:22687-34092 GCA_024611175.1 Megaceryle torquata
GCTTTTGACAAAGACAGGTAGGCACAACCATGTCCATTTCAGAAGGAGGAAGACATTTTCTAAGAGGTCCCATATCCAGCAAGTTACCAGGACACTTAAATAATTTAAGGCATGGTTACAAAATGAGATCCCACTTAATATTTCTTTAATGGTTGCTACTGAATGGAGTTTTTTGCATCATGACCAGGTTGAAATCAGTATTTAGATTAACTATGACAACCATATAAATTAGACATAAGAGACTTCTAAAGCTAATTAGAATCTGAGATTTTTAATTTGATGTCTGTCTTGGTGTAATATCTGCTTTATGGATTAAATTAATAAAATTAAGACTGCATCATTATAAATTTCCACTTTCATAGTTCCATAAGTTTTACAATTACATGCCATATTTGAATGATAATTGAATGAAAAAAAATCATTATGTTCATGTCTGCTTTCCAACAGACTTTTAAATAATATTACCTATTTTCTTCCATTCATAAAAGTCATAGCTACTATAGCAATACTAACCCAAAGAGCACTGTTCATCAATGAATTAGTAATCCATGTATCTAAGTAAGAGCGGGCCTATATTGTACATGTACATGTAACATGTAACACAGGTCTTAAGACCTGTGTTGCACTGTGGAAATCCTGTGGCTGCAGCACAAACTTTGTGGACTGACTGTAACACAGGAGCCTCTGAATGTATCTCCCACTTGTTACCAATGATAACATGACTTGCATCTTTTTCCTTTATCTAGAATTTCAGCAAAAAGTTTTCATGTAATCATCAGTTCTATATGAAAGAACAAAAAGTGAATGGAATTCTTGTCTTTCAAAAAAACCTATAAAAACTTGGAATACCAAAAGGTGGCCTCCCTTCATGGACAGAATCTTCACACAATGATGTACTCTGACCAAAAACTTGTTCAACGCTGCACAAATTAGGGTTCCCAGTACCTGAAAGGATGCAAGATAATCTATCCCCTCCTCTCCTTTACAGTTTTAGCTTCAATCAATAACATTTTAAATAATAGGTTCCAGTTCAAATGCCTCTCTTACTGGGATCATAATGAACTTATATGCTTAATAGTGATTTTGAAGCAGGATTTATGTTCAAGACAGCTTGAAATAACAGGAAATACATAAGAATTATAATTAAGCGAGAAGAAGCTTAGGGTAAATTCCAGAGCATACAGCATTAAGGACAGTGAAGATTCATTGATTTATAACCACTAAGAAAGCTCCCTTCTGCCCCTTAGTTGATTATGAGTTCTGTATGCAAATTGTACATGGCACAATGTACAATTTAACAAACTATACATTATATTCAATTTGATATGAGATGATCAAAAAACTGACATATGAAGCTTAACACAGTTTCCGATACGATTTGTAAATTGAGATTTTCTTCTACTATCAACTACACTGTTCGGTACATATGTATCACAGCATAGTGTTTTGAAATAAAACTTCTGGATATTCTGCAGAAAATGTACTTTAAATGAATAAAACACACACTTTACTTTTAAATAGGGACATAACATCCAGTGACAGTAGATCACAATCTTGGCTTGAAGATTTGCTTTTGACATTTGTGTTTTCAAAGGCAATTAAAATTTAATTTGGCCTGTGATGAAAAACAAATCCTTTTATCCCATAGCTGTAGTCACAAGAAGAACATACTGCATTAGGAAGTGGCACTGTAGCTTAAGGTTTAATGTTTGACATTTGTGACATCATGAAAAAATTTAATTAATAGATAGGAAAGTTTACGTGTGCACTCCTCATCCTTAAACTTTACTACATATTCACTAGATGTGATGTCATTAATGGTTCATTATACAAAGTAGCAATCAGATTTCAAGCAGAATGTTTAAAGTGAAAGCTACCCGTCTGTCTAAAATTCTTTGTTATCTTATCATACCGACTAAAATTTAAAAAAAGAATGTTGGAGGCATTGGATGAATGATAAATGAAGAAGACAATTTAATTCATGTAATAAAAAAGTTCTCAATATCCCACCCAAGTATTAGGGTATGATTAATTAGCTTCTGGTCAGAAGTGAATCTACTGACATTTTACTGAAACCTGCAAGCTACATTCCCAATTCATCCTACACAACTTTTGAATTTCCAAATTGCAAAGAACAAATTTTTTCTGTGTTGCCATAAAATCCATCTCTGCATCAGCATTTCCATATTGGCAAATAAACTGAAAATAGAAAGTGCATGTACAAGGGTATCCACTTATGTAGCATCTAGAATTCTACAAGGGAATGTAATGTTGTTTACATGTGGTTATCTGTCCAACTTTGTTTCACTGATCTAGGACATCAAAATGATGCATAAAATTGTATGCAAGTATCAAAGGGAGCTATTTAGTGATGTAAACAGGCTCATATTCAGAAAAATACTAAACATTGTCGTTATTAGACAACATTCTTTCATATTGGGCATTTTCCATTAATCTCCTTTTTCTCCAAGTAGGAACTTACAAACTCAAGAATAACATGGAGTTGAGACCTTCTTGCTGTGAACTGAAATTGCATCAGAAATATTATAGAAATCAGCATCTCCACTCATTCATGAGAACACTAATTTCATCTCAATTAAAACTATTAATATTTATGATTTTGTGGTGCATTCTCATACACACAAGCCCCAAATTGGACACATAAAAACATCAGGCAATAACAACCTGATTGAGATTAGATGGAATAAACAATGCACCTCCAGAGTTCCAGAAAACAATATATATGCATAATTATTATATATATATTTTATTATAAATGAAATCTAACATTCTAAGCAAACACCTGTATGCATTATTTAGGAATACTAATAGTATTTACTTGATGCCATAAGCCATTCCTAGTTTCATTAAGTGTCATTTTCGTCTTTCTGGTCTTTAGTTTTTTAATTACTATTTACAAAATAAACCTGTAAGTTTCAGTCACTTAAGAACAATGAGCTGGACTATCTCTATTTTCAAAAATCCAGCTACATCTCGGCCATGACTTGGTATTCTCAGTGTGCTCCTGAAATCAGTCACAGTAGTAAGTCTTTCTTATTGTTTTGGTTTTGATTTTGGTTTGGTGTGGTTTGGTTAGGTTTGGTTTTGAGGGGGGTGGGGGTAAGGCAGAATCCTCCAATAATTAAGGAACAAGCACTAGACTAAGCACTACAGTTGAGAACCAAGTATGCTTAGCCTTCCAAAGATATATATTTTATTGGCTCTGCAATTTGATTGATTTTCCTTATGAGTGGATCTGAATTAGGTCTAATTCTCTCGGGCTCTTTCAAATGCCTACTTGGCATACAGGTGGTCTTTTAACTACTTTGTATGGCCATTTCTTGAACAGTACATCTTGTTTTCAGTGGAGCTGCAAATCATGTATGCAATTCAGAGCATTTGTACAGTTTATGTCCAGTGCATTCAAAGTTAATTAGAAATCTTAGTATGTTTAATCACTAGGAGCTCATTTGGTACTGATGTGGATGTCACCTGTAATTTCTTATGAACCCTATTGTAATTTAGCGTTAATTAATTACCATTTATACAATGTCATTGGCATAAATCTTAACAAGAGTGACCTATTCTGGGATAAAAGTATATTTATGACAAGAGATCAAAAAACATAATGACTGCACATTTTAAAAAATAACAGTTTGTCATATTTTGCTTACTATACCAAATGAAAACGATACAAAGTGATAATTGGCAAAGAATTTGTTGAGCTCTGAAAATTATATAAAACATTAAGAATACAGATTACTGTTCTTTTACATGGATGCCAGGAAAGGGTCATATCTGTTCTTATCACTATGCTGCAATAGGCTAAGCAGTTAAATTTTCAATAATAATCATAGAGTAAAAGCCATATTAATGTAAAATGAAAGTAGTCTTCCTCATGTAAAATGATATTAGCCATATTTGAAGGCATTATGTTCAGATATCATTTTTCCATTTCATTAAATGACAGCCGTTAAATGCAATGGCAACTGCATGACAAGGATATTTTTATTACTTCAAAAGGAAGAAAAGGATTAAAATTAGTTTATTCAAAAGTGCGATTTGTCATTTTTTTCTTATCAAGGACTGTGTGGGACAGCTTTAAACCTAAACACTGTGATCTGACCTCCTATTTGAATAAGTTAATGTGATCCAGTGTTCTCAGAAAAGTAGTGAAACCTATCTTTTATATGCAGAAGTCCCAGGAGGAATTTATGCTTTTATATGGTCAGCTGCAAGGTGCCATTTCCTTTTCATCATTCCTGCTTTTATCATATTGTAGCTCCTGACAGCTTAGAGGTTCCTTTTACAATCTGGTGTATGAGCAATTATATAGAGACTGGTTTGGGTTTTTTTGGCTTTTTTTTAAAGGATTTTTTTTCAGCCTTCTAGGTTTTACAGTCAAATAGAATTCTGCTGCCAGAAATCTCTTATATTCAAGAGGGATGAATCACCATATCTGATAGAGCACACATCTTACCTAAACATCAACTAGAACTATAAATTACTACTGTAAAGCATTAAAGAAGGATTTTACACACATTAAGTTCTTCCATTATATACCCAAGAAAATGTACTGAGAATTATTTCATATATGTACATCACATAGAAAGAGGTAACATTTAGCTGGACAAAATATTCTTCATTAGGGATTTACTTGTAAGGATTATTCTCCTCTCAGCAGTTGCTTTTCACAGTGCATTGCTTTTATATTTATTTATTTATTTATGTGTTTTATTTAAAGTGTTCTCTGCACATATTCTCCCAATTGCTTACACTACTTCACATTTAAAAGCATTTATATATAAAATTGTGGTAATTTCAAGCCTATTACATATAAATAGATAAAAAATAAATCAAAAAGTACTTGTTTATTTATCTTTTGTATATCACTATTTTAAAGCTCTTGCATCTCTTGGATAGCACTGTTTAAGCCTGTTCCTTTCAGGATAGAAAATCCTCAAGATAGGAATTAGAAGTTATGGAGGCCAACATTCTCAGCTACCTTGGATCATTTCTGTTGACTTCAACAAAACAAAGCCCATTTCTATTAGCTGCAAACATCATTCAGCTGAAAGCAAGCAGAATAAAATAGTAGACTAATATTGGAATTTGGCCATAAAGAGCAAACAGATAAAAACAGTGAAAATGCAGTCTCTCAAGCAAAACTATTAACAGGTTATGTGTAAAGCTTTGGGGTTTTATGCAATAGTTTTACACTGCATAATGCAAAGTGTTCCATTTTTCAGTCTGTAGGCTAAATAGGTTATTGTGGTATAACACCATGCTGGTAAAAAAAGTTATTCCACTGACTTCGAACAATGAAAAAACTAGTCTGGAATAGCAATAGAAATACACAGTGGCCATATCTTTACACATTTCTTCTGCTATTAATTTGCTATTGCATATTCCAGAATTCTTATGGCATCAAAGATAAATGTTCCTTAAACATCTTTTCTACTCAGGACCACAGATGAATATTTTATGCTAAAGTTCTACCTAAAAATATAGCCTAGTTCTACCTCCGGGAAACACACTTGGTAGCTCAGAACAGTTCTACTGAATCCAGTTCAGCTATTTTGATTTGAACCAGAGAAGAAATGTACAGCTCTTAAATTCTCCTATTAAAAATATAAAAAAGGGCATAGAAATTATGAGAACACAAGTGTTAAGCTGCATTCTTATTACACATCGTAACAGATTTATTTTCTGTTCAGAGTTTGCCTTGGTCCCATGTGGAAAGTGACATTTCAAACAGTAAATCACCTGAACTATATCATTGAGAGGGAAGCACTTCTAGGCATTCCAGCTAGTACAATACAATCAAAATTCTGTGCCTCTCTGTGGGTTTACTATGAAAACCAGACATGAAGGGGTCACATAGCAAAGACTACCTTCATCTAGGTATTGTCAGAGAAAGCTTTCAAGTACATTTTGCTTTACAATTTGATTAAATTCTTGACAAAATGGAACACCTGTCTACAAAAAAAAGATACTAACTTGATGAAGCATTCCTGACTAGTTTATACTAGCTGATTTCTTCTACATTTTCAAATTAGAATTTCAACATGTATGCTCTATAACCCTCACATGCACAATTTAGCAGCTAATCTCAGGTTTAATGCATGCAGCAAGATACAATCAATGTATTCTCTCTGTTCAAGATAATGAACCACATCATCTGAGTACATTAATTCTTTGCTAACCAAATGTAAACCACTGATTAGTGGAGAGACCCAATTAAATAACCTTCTTTAACACTAAAAAAAAAAAAAAAAAAAAAAAAAAATTCAGAAACACATTCAGCTGATGCAGAAACTAATAAGTACAGCGGGGCCAAGAACTTTCAAAGCCAAATTTTTTTTTTTTTTAAACAGTCTGCATTTCAAGTAGAAACTCTATACCAACATTTTTCCTAATGCACTCCTTTTCTTGTCTGTAGTCAAAGAAGCAAATTTTCTTGATCAGCTACAGTAAAAAGACTCTCAAAGCTCCTAATGGATTTTTCAGCTTGCATTCTCCACTGTTGAAGAGATGTGTGTGTGTGCTTCTATGTATGTGCAGAGGAATGATACAGTTGACACTTAAGATTCCCTTTGTAAGTCATGTTGTCAACAAAAATCCAAATACTATTTAATAGTTTCCTACACCACATGTATCATCAGTGGGATACTGTAGAGATTTTTTTTGTGTGTGTAACATGTAGTATTGCCATCATCACTGTAACACATCTTAAACTACAAATTACAGTTTTCCTAGCATCAGCTTACATTGAAGTTTCCATCACTGAAATTTACTCGTCTCTTCCTTAACTCTTTCTGTACAATGCAGGAAGTCTGTATTAAAACAGTTATCAATTACTGTGTGGATATAATACAGTGGTTTTGCACTGATCATGGTCTTAGGTGTGAAAAAGCTATGGAAATGATAAGCAAAGTAATTGAAGTAATTGATATACTAATTACTTAATGACCTTATTTATGGTTGAACTGGTTTGAGTTGGAACAGAACTAATTCTGTTCAGTGATTTTCCTTTTCAGCTCAGTCTCTTCTAACTGCATTTTTTGAAGTTAACAGAAAGTTTTTTCAGACAGGCTCTGCTTCTAGCAGTAATAATGCTTGATGTTTATAGTCACTGGCAAGGACTGGTTTCCAGTAAGGCTTTTATACTTGCCCCTGTGCAGACCAAGGTCACTGCTAAATCTCGTGCAGAAATTAAAGGCCTCACCTTCAAGGAGTGGACAGGACAGGGGACCCTAAACTGACAAACAAGTTATTCCATCCATATATATGTCATATTCAGTATAAAGCTGAGGGATGGCAAGGGTCAAGCTCTCTTCTTCATTGGCTGGCATCTGAGGATTACTCTGTCCATTCTGCCTTCAATCCCAATCTGTGTATTCCTGAATCCAGTTCCAGAATCCAGTTCCTATCTGCTATTGAGTCCAGTCTGGGACTTCCCCTGTGCCTGATCCAGAGCATCAGTGGTGATGGTGACGTAAGTGCTACCAGGGGGATTTGGTTTGATATTGGTTTTGTATATATTTGTATATATTCCATAATATTATTACTATTTTCATTAAAGATGTTTTAGCTTTCTTTTCCAATTCATAAGTCTCTCTCCCTCATTCCCTTTCTCTTCCACTTCCAGGAAGGGAGAGGTGTTAATAGAGAACATCTTGTCATTTGTCTAGCAGCTTGCCCAGCCTTAACCGTTGACAATGGTATAGGAAATGGAAAAAGCTATGTTCTGAAAATACATTCCAGTATTATTAAAGTTGAAAGTAAAAGTTGACAAGTGACTGTTAACAACAGAATGATGACAATGACCTTTTTATCCATATGATAACTTCTGAAACAAACCACAATTTTTTTCACAAGAGTAGCCTTAATTATTATAATAGATCCATTTATTTCATGAAGACACCTATTTTACAAGTAAATGTGTATTTTATTCAGAATACCTTTATCTAAGATTCCTTCATCAGTATATATTCTATCCAAATAAAGTGTATCTACATCAATTGTTGCACATTTGTACTTACCTAAAAGATTTAAAACTTAGAAAAAGATGAATTTTAATCAAACAACATCAAAGCAATCAGACCTGTGAGCTTTGATAGCTTTACAGTTTAAATAAGATAAACTACTTGCTCATCGACTATATCATTTCTAATCATAATTTGTGTATGTGTTTGGACTTTGCAATTAAGAATGACAGCAGTACAGCCTGTCCAGAACAAATTGCTATAAATATGCCAGATGTTGTGAAAATCTGGAAAGGAAAAATGAAGCAAATACCATGAGAATGCAGAAATGCATAATTTAATGGTATAAACTATATTTCTGGTATTATAGGTCAAAGAAATATAGAAAAATACACAGTATTTACTAATATTGCAAAATGTTATTTCTCTTGACAGTTTTTATTAATGTCTTAAATCTAACAGAGCTATGTTTGTCTATAATATATATATACACTCTATATAGAGAGTATATATACATTAAAGCCTGTGTCTGAGATTCCCAGGACTATGGATGGCCCATTTGAGAAAGGAAGGTGTAGAGGGAGCAATGTTGGTACACTGCTGTGCAAGTCTCTTGCAGCCCCAGTGTCCATGGAGCTGGAGCCTTTGTGGCTCTCTGAACTCTAACCCTAACAGAAGACTGTTGCTTTTTTAAAAATGTAAGTGGAGCATAAAGAATGCAGATGTGTCCATCTTTTAAGCAGCATATAAATTTTATCATGTAGGCCTGTAATTATCAGTGGAGAATACCATTTTGACTCCCTACCCAACAAGACACTTTGGTAACCGATCTTACCAGTGCTTTTGAAAATGCCAGCATGCATGTCCTTACTATGAGAGGTTTTGTAATTACCTTCTGCTAGGTATTTGATCTATGGTTGTTGGTGTAAATCAATCTTCAGAAAGGTAAAATACACACTAGAAAAATTGGTTTACATTACGATATTCTTTTGTTACCACAGGATGGTTGTTAAGTTCTTTTTGTAAAATAGATGTTGCTACTTTATTGCCAGGCTACTGCCACTATAAAAATCTGAGTTGTTTGGTGGCAGCAGCAGTGAAGCCATACAAAAGCTAATGTAGAATCAAGAACTCATGAAAAGAGTCAGTCTGCCTGGATCCCTTAGTAAGGGGGAAGAGTTTCTGTTGGAGAATAAGCAGGCAGCAAGTTTGTGCTGAAAACAGAAAGGAAAAAATCCTTAAATTTGTTTTGTAGACAAGTTGTTCTGATAGCTTTAAAATACTGTACAGTCTGTCCACAATGTATTCAGCAACAGAACTGCTAAATTAACATGAATAGGATATCATAAAATGCACAGTGGTCACAATGCAGATTATTTGACCTGTGTGGCTTTCACAGTGGAATGCTGCCGCTTACAACCATCCCAAGTAAAGCAGAATCAAAATTCCTACATGTTCTGTGTGATATGTGATCATTTTCGATTGTTTCACTAAAAAGACGTGGTGGCATTGTCTTTTAATGATAGCTTCATAAATAAATAAATAAATAAGAGATTTTCCAAGACAAGTTAGTGTTAAGAAATGAGGAATACAAGGCATTTTACTTCATTTCAGTGGGACTTCTTGTTAAGTGTGATTTCATAAACAACCAACTCTCAATTTCAGAGCATTGGGAAAGCGCTGGAAAAAACATACCTATGTCTTGAGGAGATGAACATATTATGATGTAGCAGATGAACATTTTTCTCATCAAACATATAGGCATAATAACAAGCAGAAAGAAAATCTAAGGAATAGAAATGCTGTGAAATGATTTTTCAGTTCACTTGACAACTTTAATAAGATGAAATCTAACCAAAATATTTTGCTTCTTGGGGCAGGAATTTGTTTTCCTGAACAATGCAAAGAGGAACTTTACAAAGAGTGGCAGTTGAAATCTGTTGTGGGGTTTGTTTTTTTTTTTAATAATATTATTAACCTCTGTAGCTGCCTTATTAGAAGCTGAAAACACAGGTATCTATTGCTATCTGTGTTAACTGATGTAAATATAATATTTACTCAACAAGTATCTTAAAGTTTCATAGGAAGCATTTTGATGGATTACTACAATGTAGGAGGAAAACATCTGAAAAGTTACAAATTATTTTCCCATTTCCATTTGATTTAGATAGACTCATTGCAACTCTGCATGTCCAGAACTTACTATCTGGAAATCTTACTGCAGTAACTGAAACAAAACTTGACCAGCAGATGTAAAGCATGGTGTTGATTTCTATTTGTTAAGGAAATAGAACACTTGTAATTTTTATGAGTCTTATGACTTGTGCTTATTTTCTCAGGTTTTTAGGTGTTTCTTGTTTATAATCTTTCAAAGTAAAGTAGTATGCTTGAAAGGTTGTTTCATATAAGACATTCAGAAAAGCTGTCATTACATGTGTAGATTTTGCCAACAATATGTGTATCAAATCCATTCTAAACATAAATGTATGGATAAGCATGTATTGTCAGTAGGGCTTTTTACCTGATCTGTTTTTCAGTAAAAGCACTGAGTGCCATGCTTTACCTTAGGCAAATTTCCCCAATTCCTCTGATGGTTTGTTTTGTTTTGTTTTGTTTTTTCTGGAATAACTGTATTCTGTAAGGAAGATCTGTTAAGTTTTGTTCTTTGTATTGATGAGAAAAGAGATAAAACATTCATTCAAAGATGACTGGAGTAAGAAACACCACAATACCCAAACACAAGAGGGAGTGAAATACAACATTTTTCAAAGTATTTTGACCTTCAAGGAGAGAAAATATTGGACAACTCATTGCTTCTGTCTATGCTTACTTGAATGAAAAGTCAGAATCCTGGGTTATTGTGTTTGTTTTGTGGTTTGTTTTGGGGTTTTTTTTGGGGGGGAGGCAGTGTGCCTTGGGTTCCGTGTCCAAAGGACAGTTGTGTATAAATGTATTAGCTTGTGGACATAGAGAATCTAGTTTCAGTTTTCACGGGTCTACACTTGTCCTTGTGGTCCCAATAAAGTTATTCTTCCCTTACTGTAATGTCCACATTTTCATTTGTAAAGCAAAAATATGCTTTTACTGTCAAAAAGACTGTATACAAATGGTACTCTGTGAGGTTATGTTACTCTTGAAAGTAACATATGAGGTTATGTGAGAGTATGAGGTTACTCTTCAAAGATCTGCTTGCAGGAATCCCATGGACTAGGACTCTAGAAGGTAAAGAAGCCCAAGAAAGTTGGTTAACTTTTAAATACCACTTCCTCCAGGCCCAGGATAGATGTATTCCATTGAGAAAGAAATCGGGAAGGCATGCTAGGAGACACGCATGGATGAGCAGGGAGCTTCTGAAGGAGATTTCAAGGAAGAGAGAAGTATACAGCTCATGGTAAAAAGGACTTGTCAGTTGGGAGA
>JANIJG010014593.1:0-37507 GCA_024611175.1 Megaceryle torquata
CTTTCTTTCTTTCTTTCTTTTCTTTTCTTTTCTTTTCTTTTCTTTTCTTTTCTTTCTCCCCCTTTTATGCATTTGGTTAACCACAGACTAAGGAGAAAGAGTAAAAGCAGAGCTATCCTTTTACTAGAATATCAAATCAAGGGAATCAAGCTGGAAATTTTAGGAAACAAACAAACAAACAAAAATATTTTCTTGTTTGGAATTCCCTTCCTGTGAATTTTATACTTGTTTTTCACTGCTTGTTTAGTATAAAAACATGCTTCTTTTGTCCCTTGCTGCTTTTTTTATGCCCATGAGAATTTATTCAGCCATTTATTTGTGACTGCAATAAAAAATATGGAGCAGGAGGGGAAAGTAGGAGGGAAATAAACTAGGGTAAAATCTCAATTTCAGACCTTCACTCAGTAGACTTCTCCTCTGGGGCTAATGCACTCCCTTTAGTGCCCGAAGCATCCTGACCAGGAAAGATCTCTCTAGAGCAATGCATCTTGCAACAAAATCAAGTAGCCCCTTTAGCTGCCTCCCAAGAAACAGTCATCTCCAGGCTACAGTTTCAAGCTAATGTCTATACTTAAGATATTTCCCCCCCGGTTTCCTCTGCAAACTTCCCCCCACTTTCTCACCTGTCAGGATGGAAAGCCTCCTCATAGCAGGAAAAGGGTGATTCCCAGAGGTGTCCAGGATGTCCAGCTGATACATGTCTCCCCGGATGTTGTAGACCTTGCGATGGAAATCCTCAATGGTGGGAGTGTACTGGTCCTCAAACCGGCCGTTAAGGAAGCGTGAGACAATGGAGCTTTTCCCCACCCTGGAGGCTCCCAGCACTACCATGCGGTACGAGTTCTTGGCTGGCACATTCAGGGTGCAGTTTCCACCAGACATGGTCTTCATCATTGCTTGGTCCTGAAGGAGTAAACAGCAGAGTTGGAGGAAAAAACAGAAACTAAATGGAGGATGTGGTAAAGCAGCTCCTTATCGCGAGCTTGTCAAAGAGGGCTCTAGAGTACAGACCTGGTAGATCAAGGCTCCATATAGAAAGCTTTTCACTGGACATCTTTAATGTTTTCAGTCTCATTTCCAGGCAGTGCTTGCTTTTCTTTTTTTTTGTGTGTGTGTGTATTTTTGTTGTTGCGTTCTTTCATTTCTTTTAAAGTCGTATAAAAATGAAAGGCATTTACCCTGAAAATAGCACGCGTTTGAATTGTAATTTTCTATTTCATTTAAACATTAAGGGCTAATTTTATCAGCAAACTGCTGCTTCAGCTTAGACACCACGTTCCTTCCCACCATCTGCGTCACTTAGACATTAGCAGATTTTTCAGTAGAGTTTGGTTCTCATTTAGATACATAAACAAGGAGGTCAGATTTCCCAATAGACTGCAGCCACTGCAGCTGCCATTAGGACCTAGGTCATTTCGTTTGGTTACCTAAATAGGAGCTGTGTATAATACTAATTTTCTGAGATCAACCAAACAGAAACAAGGTTCGTGTTTGACATCAGTGGAAGCTAGACATCTCAGTAACATCAAATAGCTGGTCCCCCACAACCTTTGTTGCCGATGCAGGGGGTTTGAGCCATAAAATAGCACTGGCTGGAGATAAATTCCAAGATCTGTGCTTTCAGTCACCTTTTAGAAACTGGATTTTAATCTTGCAGCTTGGACTGGCAGTGTGGGAACTCCCTATCAACAAACTATCAGCATTGCAGCAGGGTGGCTGCAATGGATGGAACTGCAGAAATGGAGATTTCATAGGAGCTTCAGTTTTTATGCATACACAGCTCTTGTGGGTGCCAGTCTTCACGAGTGCTGAGGACAAGCACAAGAAAAGATGAAGGACAGCCATCTTAAGTAGCTGTTAGACAAGATTTCCAACCCCTGACAACTAAAATGACTCTCAAGGCCTCGGAGATTGCATTTTGACATGGCACTCAGAGGCAGAAAACTCTGATGGAAAAAGAAAGGGCTGCTCAGACATTTTTCATGTACCAGTTCAAATGAATTATGTGCCAAAAGGAAAAATATAACCCCTGTAGGGGGGAGGCTAACCATCAAAGCAAAGAAAGGACATTTTTGATAGAGTTTATTTTGGTTACTAGGATCTTATTAAAGAATAATCAAGTTCCCACTGTGCTGTTTATTTAACTTGCGTATCGTTTATTTAATATTACAATGTGAGTACTTTATGTACACTGAAAGATCATTTCGGGGTCCAGATCTGGATTCCTATCTTTCCCTGAAGTGAATTTTATCTCCCAAGCTTTTATGTAGCTGACATTTATCTCAGTCAAAAGCTTAAAATCTTTCGCTTTGTTTAACGTGTGCTGAACACCAAAGAGCAGTGAAGATACAGTCACTGCTAAATAAAGAAGTCTCTGGAATTCTGACCCGGTATCATTACAAGTGCTATAGCCCAAGGCAACAGCAAAACACTATTATTTATTATTATTGCTATAATTTGCTGCACACCACCAGCACATTCAGCCCTATCTCAAGCACAGAAGAAAATGCAGTGCTTTCCTCAAGAGTAGCTCACACTGAGTTACATTCAGTGGGCAGGACAGCATAATATTAGAGCCAGACAGTAATGGCAGAACACAGCCTGGGATGGACACACACATGCAGAGTTACGGTCCTGTTGGGATTGCCTCACAGGAATGACAACAAGGAGCACACCTGGTGGTTGGATTGGACACTGTGCTTTATTTAGAGCAGGACTCATCTCCAGCAGTATAGAAACAAGACTGCTTTGTACCCCGTGTCAGCACTTCCCCACGCAGCCAGTCGATCCTGGCTTGCACCATGGGCAGACGAATGGTGATAGAGCTGCTCTGGGATGCTTTCACCCTCTTGGGCTTTATTTAGCTGACAGAAAAGCAGGGAGATAGATTCTGTGAGAAAAACAGTGAACTTCTCCATAGCCCAGGTTCGGTATTTGGAAATGAGTCAGCTCTTCAGACAGGGATGGACCAGTGTAGCTGCTCGAGGGTGAGTGGGCTGTCTTGGCTCACACCTGCTGAAGATCCGTTTTGTACCGGTGCAGCAGCATCTGGGAGTGAGTGTAGTTAGGCTTTTCAAGCCTAAGCCTTAGATGTCCTGTACAGAATGTGCACGGTGTGAGGCCTGACGCTGGCCAGCAGCTTTACAAGCCCAAATCCTACAAATTATAGTGCTGATTGACAGGTAACCACCAAGTTTCTGGTGATTACAGAAACACAGAAAAGGAGGTAGACTCTGTCACTGAAGCTGCTTGCAGTGTTATTTTTGCACCATTAGCGCTAGAGGCACTTCTGTCCTCCCCATTGAAATGAATTCCACTACTCTGGACCTCAGTTGATGCCACTGTACGCTGAACATCTTGGAGAAGGAATTGCCTCCACAGCTACCCAGAGACTGGGAGAATAAGGTACAGGGAAGCTGAGTAACCGCCTACGGTCAAACAACTGGGAAGCGTGAACGAACTCTGGGACTCCTACATCTAAAACTCTTTCTCCTTCCCACCTTTCCTCACCCTTGCATCTCTGGTCATCAAATCACACTGCATCCCACCCCCGTGAAAGGCAAAGCCTTATGTGCAGACACATGCTGAGTTCAGGGTGCTTTGCCCCAAGGATGTAGATGCGCAGAAGAGGAAGGAGGAGTGCGAGGACACGTTGGTTTTGCTGTATTAAGTAGCCACTTTACGATGTCCTTGCTCCACCTGTCAAGGCATTCAGTCAAGAGGACTCTTGTGCTTTCCTGACTGCATTTCATACAAAATCAAAAAATGCTTTTCAGCACTTTGATTCATAGAGTTGCTACTCATCTCATCACCTCTGCTGCAAATCTGACTCAGACCATGCTGTTGAACCAAGAGCTTATGTTTGTGTTTTATGCTTTCGATTCTTATCCCCTCACTCCAGTTTTTCTCCAGTTCAATATAATCTGTCTTATTTCCCCCTCAGAAAAAGCAATGAAACTTCAGCCTTCACACCCAAGGGCGGAGGGGAGAACAAGGACTCATACGTTGGAAAAGATTAAAGGCAGAATAAAGGAAACAGAAAGAGACCACATGTTCACGTACTAAATAAAGCAAAATCAATCAGAAGAGAATGAGGAGACAAACAACCTCCAGCTGGCTTTAATCTACATCTTTCCCTTACAGTTTATTAAATGCTTAAGCATAGATTAATTCCCAGTGGTACCTTCTGCTTTATGCACTTGCTTGATGCTAGAAACTTGTTAGATACTAGCTAGTATTTTATATTGGTACAGCAAAAGGATTTAAAGATGTCATAAAAATGCAGGCGATGAGTGTCACCACCACTTAATAAAGGGAAAGGCTCATATGCTCAAAGCTGAAACAGCTGTCCAAAACTGACATTAAACCCCATTTCTTCTGACTCCCCGTGTTGTCTTCTACCTGCTAACCACCACTGCTTATTTCATAGGCAGACATCAGAGTGAATGACAATGCACCTGCTTTTGCACGCTCCGAAGAGCACTTGTCTGAATTCCAGTGAGGTGCTGACAGATTTGATCCTGAGCATCTGGAGAGAGAAATCGAAGGAAGACATTCTTCATTCAGCCTGCCTGGAGCTTTTACACCTTAGTTTTCCATCCTCCCGTCAGGGGTATGCTCCCCTCCCTACCACTCCCTATCCGTGAATAGACTTCAGAACTACCTCTCTTGCACTCCACTGTCTTCAGCCACTCTTTGTGTCTCTGCCATCCCAACGTATTTCACTGCGTCCAGCTGAAAACGACATAGGCAGATGCAAACAGCACCATGCATAACAGACAATTGTTAATAGCTGCTAACATCCCTGTAATTTTCATGCACTCCACAATAATTCCTGGGGGATGTTTGTTTCCTACTTTCATCCCAAACTCCATGCTACTTTCTTACCTCTCTTTCCTTGGAGGAGCAGTCCCAGCTCTCGGTGCAGTCTGATGAAGCTGATAATTTTAATCAGAGGCAGCTGCTGCTGTAAAAAGCTGTTGTTCTGTGGATCCCACGTTGCTTGCTCTGGGTTCAGTTCTTCACCAGTATTTCCTGGAAACTTAGCAGGACTGGGAAGGACCGCAGGGTTCCAGAGGATGTTCCCCCATGGGTGGTAAGTACTGGGTCAGGCCACCGACACGGGCTAAAGAAGAGCCTCAGAGACGGTGGCAGCTTTTCCCGTTGGTGAGATGAGCTCTTCTCCTCAGTGTCAGTTGGAGAGAAGGAAGAGGCAGAGTCTCTCCCACTCCCACTGGCTTTTCTTGCAAGTTGTGCTTCGTGGGCTCTGCTGTGGGGAGCGACACCTAGTTGTGCAGGGTCCTGGGTGCATCCGTCTGGCCCACACTGCCTCTGCGTTGCCTCAGACCCTATGGGTTAAAAATCAATGGGGGCATGGACGTTGTCTATGGCGAACCCACGTTTCCCCAGGTCTTGCCTTGCACAAGCCTTCCCCAGGCTTCTTTTCTTCTGGTCTGAGATTTGCTTTAATATATTCTCTTTCTAGGACAGAAGGAGCTTTTCTTTACGTTTCCCAATTAAGTGTTTCTACTCCCCTTCCTGCCTCTCTCCCTCTCTCTCTCACAACTACTGGCAAATTGCAGATTTTCCTTCTGTAGGACTCACAGATAATTGGCTCAACTCCTCCCTTGAAGTCAGTGTCAGACACAGGGGAAGGAGGGGTGCTGAGGGGGTGGGATTTTGTGCCTATTGAAAAAAAAATCTTTTCTTTTCTCCTCGAAACAGAAAGTTCATATGCATTGCAGACTGCATATTCCTTGTCTTTCCAGCAGAGACCTCTATGTAGGCATGTGGGGGGAATGAGCGTACGTGTACGAGAGACGCGGAGCCTTCGCTTACTTTGCAAGCTGTAAATTCATAAGCTGTTTCTAAAAGATCTATACTTCTGTGCTGATCTTTCCTGATAGACAGAAGTGGACTGACTCATTTCCCAAGTAGGGGTTTTCTGCCCATAATTCCTGTAATTCTTTTGCCGGATGGAATACTTTCTCCTGTTCCCTCAACCTCAACTCTTTCATTAATATTTAAGTGAATTAAAAACTAAACTAGACCTGTGTAATAAAAGTGTAAAAAAGTCAAACAAATGGAAAGGCTGGAGGACCGAGAGTCAGAAAAAGAGAAACAAAGTGAAATTATGGTGAATTCAAGGAGTTTGTTCAAGCCCGAGTGAAACGTTGTCCTTTCAGTTCATTTCACTATTTATTGACAATGTGTTTTTTTCTCCTTTTTGAGCTGAAGTAATAGTTTAGATCCCCAAGTCTATTTTTAAAGATGTCAAAAAAAGATTTCTTTTGAAAGACCTGAAATGAAGTATTTCTGTATTTCCCACTTAAAACTCCTGATCAGAGGCAGGGGGGGAGAGGAAGAGAAACACTTTGAGATTTTCAAGATATTTTGACAATAAGAAAAGGGAGGAAGGCACGGATTCCCAAATCCAAGCATAGCTTCCAGTCTCCAATAATTCTCTTTTTCTTTGAGCAAATTTACTCTTCATTGAACACAAAGATTCCTCCAACTACCCTCTCTATTTCATCTCCAGATGTGCCCCCCCGCAACAATTCCCGCAGATTTAGAGGAATTCCTGAGATGCTGTGCTTTGTGTCCTACTTCTCCTTCAAGCACAAGGAGATTCCTGTTGCCAACATCAGAATAATGCTTCCCTCCTTCCCGCAGGCTCCGGGAGGGTGGCATGGCTGTTGCAGTTACATGGTCTGACGTGCCTGGACATCCCTCTGTGCTGATAGACTCTGAAGGTCACAACACAGGCTGTGAGTCGCATCCTGTTGTAACCATCTGTGAGAGACAGCAGCTCCAACTAAGGCCAGGCCTGAATGATGATTCTGAGCCCCCCCAAGCCAATAAAAAGACAAAACATTATTGAATGAATTGGGAAGTAGCAGCTCCTGCCTTCGCAGGATCATAGAATGTTTTAGGCTGGAAGGGACCTCAGGAGGTCATCTGGTCCAACCTCCCTACATGAGCAGGGACATCTCTACTTAGGGCAGGTTGCTCAGAGCCCCGTCAAGCCTGTCCTTGAACGACTCCAGGGATGGAGCCTCCACTACCTCTCTGGGGAGCCCATTCCACTGATCTATCACCCTCATATTAAAGAACTTCTTTCTAATATCCAGTCTAAATCTATTCTTTCCTAGCTCAAAACCATTGCTCCTTGTCCTGTCATTACAAACCCTTTTGAACAGACCTTCCCCCACCTTCATGTAGGCCCCCTTCAGGTACTGGAAGGTCACTAGAAGGTCCCCCCAGAGCCTTCTCTTCTCCAGGATGAACAGCCCCGACTCCCTCAGCCTGTCTGGAGCATGGATGCTCCATTGCCCTGGTCATTTTGCTGTCCCTCCTCTGGACCTTCTCCAATATGTCTACATCCTTCTTGTGCTTCCTCCTGTTGCAGACAACTTTAAATGTGGGAAGGAAGAGAACAGCTTGGCACAGCAGCATTAAAACACTGCTGGCTTCCTGTAATGGGTCATGACCCAAACTCGGCTCTTTTTAGACCGCAGTACCAGGACTTCTTTGTCAGCTCCTGGATCTTTTCTCTTTGGCAAAAAGTAGAGGAGTATTTTTACGGTTCAGGCAAATTTCTGAAATGTGATGCTTTCCATTCCTAAGTCCTTGGTTCAGATCAAACCTTCACCAAAAGCTGTCATCCTTTCTGTCTGGTTAACAGCATGTGTATCTTAGATCCAAACAGAGCGACCACCATCCTGGTATCATTGCCATGGGAGGCATCCCTGCAAAAATCAGCAAAATCAAGACCATAATAATAAATAATAATAAATTCCTCTTTCATCCCTATAGCTCATGTGGAGTGTATGGGTTCTCTGCCAAAAAAGAGAGGAGTGTAGTCATTGTGGAGACCATCTCATCAGCCTGGAATCTCAGCCTACTCAAGCTCTTTTGTAAACCAAATGCAACACTCTTGCCTAGCTGGATTCACCCAGCCCAAACTCCTACTCTTTTTTTTCTTTTTTTTTGCCTTCATTTTTTCCTGGTGGTCTCCCTCCCAGTTCAGGATGTGATAAAAAGCTGGGCTTTCATGCCTTCTCTTAGGGCTCGGGACACCAGAGCTCAAGAAATCCCTGCTTTTCCAAAGACAGCTGGTGGAGAACTCGCATTAAATTTGTCCTTATCTGAGAAGCAGGTATGGCAGCACTTCTTTGCTTTTAGGGTTTTAAAAAGAATAAGTGAATCAGAGGGACAAAGCCACTGCCAAGAGAAAAAAGTTGCCAGTCTCAGCAGTTTCCTCTGGTTAGTCAGAGATCATCAGCCTTTCTTGGAGCTTACAGATATTTACCAATTTCAAAGCCAGGCTTACAATGAATTACTCTCTGGAGACATTTCTCCCTCCTACTCCTCCAGTCTCTAAAGAAAGCCTAAATGAGGTTTTCATCTGGCTAAGTCTGTCTCAGAGGATGACAGGCTATGGCTGCAGGTCACCACCACCACCACAAGTGGCCATGCCTGCCTTGCTGGGTGACACTGGCCATGGCTGGGGGTGCAGTCCTCAAGTCTGGGTGTCCAGTGTGGGAGGACAAGAGAAACAGAACGTGTAGCAGATGTGTTGTATCAGCCGAACAACACAGTTTATATAGGACTAACTGAAAGCAAATGACCTTGCCTATGCAGCAGCTCATCAGCACATAGAGCTGTCTTCTCTGAGGCTGGCGTGTGGGTCCTGCCAGCTCATCCTTGGGGCTGCCTCAGCTGTGGAAGGTGCTGCAGATGGTGCAGCAGTGGCCAGTAGACAAGACAGCTGTGTGTATTTCGGCTCTGCCTAGACTATGAATGAGCAGAGAGGATGTAAGAGGGCAAGTCAAGGGTAGAGGAAGAGAAACGTTGCAGGGAGAGGATGGGTAAAAAGATGTACAGAGGAATGGGGAGAGACACGGGGAAAACACTGCTGTTGCGTGTTGTGCAAATCACCTGTCTCCAAATGGTGGTGAAGACCTAAAGTAAAGTGACTTGATCTACGATGGGGCACGTGAGCAGCATCCTCAGACCTCTGAAAGGAAGTTTCCTCCTCTCTGAAGAAAGATGAATCTCCCAGGCATCCCACACACTGACCAGCCCTGCACCAGGATCTGGGGTAGTGTGGGCTCATGGGGTAGAAGTGTTACTGTAATTTATACCTTCCTCAGCGCCAGGCACCAGTCACAGCTGGAGACAGAAACTGATGTGATGGGCTGGTACAGCAGGACCAATCTGTTTCTCTCCACCTTAAGGCAAATGACACAAGTGACAATCGCATGTTGCTCAGCTCTGGTCAGAATTAAAGACAAAAGATGTTCCAAGGCTTTTGTCTCCTCTTCAAAAGCAAATGCAACAGAGATTAAATATTTAAACCAGCTTTCCTCTCTCTTTCCCGGTTCATTTTGACTTCCCTCATTATTCAGTAAAGCAGGCTCCTATTTCCACCCCCTCACCTTCCTTCCCTCCTACAGTCATTCCTCCTGCTTGGTGCCCCTCCCGTAAGCAAAGCTGAGAAGTTAGCCTTCGGGAGTCAGTAAACTGCAGGTACCAAGTCACATTCTGAAAAGCAGCAAAGAGAAGAGCAGCTGCAGGTATTACTACCCTTGCATTACCTGTACCCTCTGAGCATTTAAACTCGGTGAAGGGCTCTCCAGGGGTGTTAGAGTGACTGGGAATAATAAGTAATGATCACCAGTTATGAGTGAGAACAGTAATACTTGGGAGAATACAGCTGGAGAAGGTGTGCATTTTAGAAAGTGGTGGTCTGACTTGTATTCCTGGTCCTGTCACAGAATTTGTGTATGACTGTAATTTCTCAACAACCCAGGGTGTAAAATGGGTTGATAACATTTACCGAGATCCCTGCAAAATGAAAAGCATTATTTTGCTGTGAAAAACATCCAAGTCATCTCTTTTGTTGTTGTTGTTGCATTTGCTGTGAATCAGTTTTGAAAATTACATTTTAATGAAATTTTTTTGAGAAAAGACTGCATTTCTAGCCCCCCTCCTCTCCCTTTGCCAGTGACACAGCACGCCCAGGTTTCCCCACCAGACATGCATGCACCCTTTCATTTTCATTTTACTGTTAGAAATTTTTAAGACTTCTCCATTTTTGAAAAATTACTGAGAGGAAAAATTAAAGCTTAAAAAATGTCCATTATTTTAAAAAGCTTCATGGCGGAATATGGGAGAAAAAACCCCCTGAAGTGTATAATTTACTTTCTCTGCTCTCAGTGAACCCCCCGGGGTGGGGGGTGGGTTGTGTGTGGTGATGGTGCTGTTGCTTTATAGCCTCCCAGGTGGAAAAGGGACCCCCACCCCATCCATCCATGTAACCTATGATCCTGCCAGAGCAGAAGGACAGTGGCTGCAGAGTGCTGTGTCAGCCTTGCTGGAAGGAGTGGGTGCAGGTACACATCACAACTTTCGGTCTCTGTTCAGCGTCCCGTTTCCTTAGCTGCTCCCCAGTCCTGTGTCCAGACAGGTAAGAGCCCACTCACCTCTATCCTGCTGAATGCTGCTGGTAGGAAGGTGTTCATTCAAAAGGCCCCCAGACCTGTCCTCTGACCGGCACCATCCCCATGCTTCCAAAAGACAGGAGGGGGAAACGATTCCTTTTGGTCCATTTCTACAGCTGCATCCTCCCCGCTGTTATTTGGCTCCCCGGGATATGTCCTTACTTGTTCTCTTTTACCATCTATTCTGACCCTCTTACCAGGGCTGAGGGTCTTGAAGATTTTTACCTGCAATAGGAATCTGAACCGCTAAGGAGAGCAGAGGGAAAGGAGGAACTGGGAGGAGAAGGTGAAGAGGACTGGGAAGGAGAATCCTGTAAGTCTTCATAGAAAAGTCTCTTATCAAAATCACAATGAAGGCTCATTAGATACAGCTGAAAAAAAGAAGACAAAACCAATGGCATAGAAGAAAGAGCAGATGCATGAAAAATGCATGAAACAGAGACTGACAAGCCAGAGCCTTCTGCAGCGTACGCGATGCTGCCTGTGACCAGCTCTTCTGCTTTGGTTTCCATTAAGAAGTGGCAATTACAGTTCTGGGTCTGGCCACTATACGTGGGTTTAGCTGGGTCCATATAAACACTCCCATTCAGAGGCCCTCCTTGCCTTGCAAGCTGCTGAGTGCAAAACATTGCTTCTCTAAGGATCTGGTTTCTCACATTTATTTGTACTCCGCAAACACCTTTGCTTCCAGAAAACAGGGGCTAATTCACCTGTGAAACCTGATGATCTTTAAAGATACGTCCTTCGAGCACAGCTCTGCCCACACTGTTGTCATTTTATGCCTGGGAGACAGGCTTCTCTAAATCCACCACTGCTACCTGAAGTTTTTACTGTTCCTTTCATTAAGAAAATAAGAAATTTTTTTTTTAGGATTGAAAAATGCCTAATTCCTTTGATTTGAGAGATGTTCCACATGTTTATTTATACTCAAAGGAAGCCAGTGAATAAGAATCATTGCAGATGGAAGAACAGGTGAGAATGACAGATAGTTCTTTTATATTTCTTTTTTTTTCCCCTTGTTCTGTTTCCCCCTCTCATAGGAGTGCAATCACGTAATCAAGATCCAAAGTGAAATCCATTTCAATAGTAATGGTAAAACTATGTACTCTCAGTGTAACTTTTTTTCTCATATCTCCCCACGTTCTGCAAATATGTAGAAAGCTAGGCTCAGTCCTTCCTATGGAGCAGGAACATCAATATTTTAGCTGCTTACAAATGGAAGAACTGAATGTGAATGCAGGTTTTAAGCAGTTACTCCCAGGGGACTCAGGGTGTCTCCAGACATGAGCTGCCTCTGCCCACACTCCAAACGAACTAAAAACTGCCTTCACTAATGAGCTGTTAAACAGGAGTTAAGCGGTCCTTTGGAGAGATTATATAGCTTTTGGGCAGTTCAATTGAATTGTATCCATCTGCAAAGGGCCATGCAAATAATGCAGCCTCCAGGCTGCGGGACTGGAAATAGAGTCCTCATCTCCCCGTCCCCTGTCCTAGGCATCAGCTACCTGGCCAGGAGTTGACACAGCACACAGAGACCTGTGTATAACAAAAGCTCACTGCAGAGTACCAAAGCCGTCAGGGAAGTAGAGCTAATGGACATGTCGATAACCTCAACTGTCTCCTTAAAAGGAACCAGAGCGCAAAACAGCTTTGGCCCAGTTTTCAAGAGGCAGTGTTGCCTGCTACACTCTCTTCACAAATATACATCAGGTCCTCAAAATCAGGAAACAGGCTTAAAGACCGCAAGATTATAACAAACTAGATAAGAGGAAAAAAGCCCTCAGGGTGCTGCAAGGTCAGGTTTTTCTCTGCAGGGGAAATTACTGACATTATTTTTTAACTAAAAAAAATCAGAGCTACGACTAAAGCTTCTGTATTTGCACGTATTTACTGACCAAGTTTGAACGAGTCCCTTTAGTTCATGTGAAGTTGGAGAATTTTCCCGAATCAGCCGGCTTCCTCTGCCTGCAAATCTCTTTGAGGATACGGAATTGGGAAAAGGCAGATTTTTTCAGTGACAGCTACAAGCAGTTCTTGTTTGTGTGGGGCCAGCAGTGCTCCTGCCTGCCTCCTCAGGGGCAAGATTTCAAGGCTGAGGGATCTACCTTGAGCATCCACCCCGATGCTCTGCCCAGCAGAAGCTGTAGGGCAACATCAGCCTTTCCTTGCCACAAGCCTCTTTCCTCTGCTCAGGCTGCAGGCTGTGCTAGCCTGGCAGACCAGCTTTAGCAATGTAAAAAGCTATCATTCTGACATGAAAGCTTATCAAAGTGGCTTTTACTCTGGTGCAAATGACTAAGCAAGCTGCTGAGTCAAAGGAAATCAGATCTAAGGCATTTTCTAGGTGTTTGTTCTGGCTGAAGGCTTGGAGAACGTGTACAGGATTATATATTTAGCCATTACTTTCTCCATCACTCTGTATGCTCCCAGCCTCCCTCTGTCCAGAGGACCTTGTTCCTTTTCAAATAATCTCACAACAATCCAATTAACAAGAATACTTTCCACCTTCAGCATCTGATGGGACTACCAGACTATTAAAGGTTCCCATCGCCTCCGCCCTGCACTTTGCTTTGAAGCAGAGGGCAACTGCATATGTGAAATGAACAGAGGGGCAAATTTAATTACTGGAGAACTAACCCATCAGGATTTCCACTCTTGATCGTGCTGGAGTGTAGAGAAAAAGGGTCTGTGATTTATGTGGCAGGTTGAACAAAGAAAGGAAAGGGGATAACTGTAAGAATTTGTGCTGGAAATCACAGATAATTAGGCTAGGATGCAAAAGGAGCTGCTTCATCTGCCAGCCTCTTTCACGCTGTACAAACCTAAGCCACACTGCATTTTTTTTCTGTCTCAAGGATTTGATGCTTTTACCATGCAACCTAATTCTATATAGCATCCTTCTTAAGGGAGGGGTTTGGGGAAGAACATAAGGAGTTCAATTTTTTTTCACTTTTACACTTGAAGACAGTTTATGTAAGCACCTGGAAATAGTGATTCCTCCTTCTCAGTGCTTTTGAAAGGCACTTTACGCTATTTTAATGCTGCAGAAAGGAAACCAGGCACACAGATTCATGCTGCACCTGCGATTCCTTTGATAAGTGACAGCACAGGCACAGGCTCAGTGCTGCCAGTCAGGAATTGAAGTCAAATTCAGCAGCAAAGGTCAAGCACTCGGGATAACGAAGCAGAAGTGCTGCAAACCAGTCACTCTGGTGCAGTCCCTTGTCAGTGACACGAGGGCCATGGATCCACACACCTCTCAGGCTCCTTCAGCCTGCACCACCGATGGAGCAAATCCTTTGCCACTGATGGATCATTCCGGGGTGGGCTGCTGCTCCTTCCAGCCTGTGGCATTGTTCAGAAGGGGAGGTGGATGGGAGGAATTAGGGACGTAAGTTGGCATAGCAACCTCAAACTCTGCGCTTTCAGGGCTTATGCAACCACAAGCAGGTTGGGAAGGTGCAAAAGGGTACTTCCCTCCTCTCACACATGCAAAGCCTCCTCAACCCACACTTCGCGCCCTTGGTAGTTAAACAGAAGTCAGCGATCTGCCAGAGCTTTGTGCTTCCCACAAAGCCTCTCCCTTGCCTTGCATTGCCTTCTGGAAGTTTCACAAGCTTTTGGACAACAGTGGCAGCCTCCAAAACACCCTTCACTCCATCCATCATCCACCAGAGCATGCTCCGAGGAAGGTTACTGGCTCAGTATTTTTGCCCACCACCAGCAGCTAAACAAGAGTGATTCAGGTACACAGTTCACCACTAAAAATAGGACTTATGACCCCCTGATAGCTATGCTGTAGCTCTTGGCAGGTCTCGTCATACTCAGCATCACAAAACCTCGTGTTCCAGGCCTGTACCACACAGACACAATCCTGAAGCTCCAAAGACAAGCTGGAGAGGGTGTATGACAGCATTTTTTGCTCTCATTGCAATAGGAGGCATGAAGGTTTTAGGCACTAAGCATTTACAGGTGAAAGGTAAGCAGCTTTTTTGTTCTCCCCCTATAAGCAAAAGGGAAAGGTGAAGAGAAGCCAGGTGTTTTGTGTGGAGTTTGCTTGTTTGTTTGTTTGTTTCAGAATGAATTTCCAAGCAGTTCTTCCACCATACAGCAGTTCATGGGGTTGATTCAGGACCTGGTTTCATCTTGACTCATTGCATCCTTAGTTATGAGTTTTTTAGACACCACTAACAACTGTGTCTATCATGCTAGACAAATTTTATTTGAGACTACTGAAAAGGGCAAATAGAGAATAAATCTGATATCCTTGCTCTGTCTGAGCTAATGTAAACTCTTGCCAGCAGGGAGAGCTTTAAAGTGGACAGATAGGCAGCTTGGTCAGAGGTGCAAAAGGCCACTGCATGAGCTAAGCATATGGCTGCTCAATAATCAGTGCAAATCCTTGTGGTTTTACAGTAAATCTCCTAACAGATGATGAGATTTAAGTCCTCCCAGATTTGGATCTGTGTGCTGAGAGAAAAGAAAAAGTATTTCTCAGGTTTATTTTTATTTTAAAGCAGGGAAAACAACACAAAGACAACAAACCAAGGTTTTTCACGTATGCAGAGAAAATTCGGTAAGCAGCATTTGAATTAACCCTACAGATTCAAAGGTTGGGAAGTAAAGGCAGGTTACTCCTATTTTCAGTCAGAAAATTAATATTAATAAGTTGCAAGCCAGTCTCATGATTCAGGAAGAGCTGACTCATGCTTCAAAATGCTTGGCGGGCCAGTATTGACATTGCTACCAACACCTTCAGCATCCCATTAACACCTGGCTGGAGGTGCTAGGACTTCCTACGCAGCCGCCACAGAAGCAGCTTGGCTGCCCAGATCTTAGTGTTTGGATACCCCTCAGTGCCTTGGCCTGCCAAACACGCCCTGCTCCGTTCCTCAGTGACCCTGGCCAAGCTTCTTTAAGCACGGATCACCAGAGGGGGGAGGAGCATTTGGCTGGGCGAAGCTCAGGCAATTCGCTACCTGTTCTGTGGCTGGACAGCTTTTGCCTTTACAGAAATCGTCTCTAGCCAGGGTGCAGCTTTCCAGCACTGCAGACACTGAGCTTCAGGGCATTTATATGCCAAGTGTGGTTTGCTGCCTGCTATTTCTCTCGAGTGTCTCCATAGCCATGGCTGCCTCACATTCCTCCCTGCCTTGACACCAGCAGCAAGCCTAAGCCAGCGTGCAGATGCGGTTAGGAAGCCAAACCCCGGGTGACTGAGGGGGCTGTGGGAGGCAGGGTAAGTGCCTTTCACGGTGCTTCATTGCTGCTGGAGCAAAGTGCCAGCTCTGAGAATGAAGTCAACGGGGAATAAATTTAAAAGTGGGCTGCCACCTTTCTGGGGGTGGCAGAGGGAGGCTGGAGAGCTGCTCATTGTTCTCCTCCCCAGTGGCTACCCCCTCAGTCTCTCAGCTCACACAGGGATTTACAAGCACTCCATGCCAGCCATTTTCTTGAATTTGGCCTGATGACCAAAACCACTCTCAAATGAGAGGACAGCCAAATTCTTTCACATTTATGCTGCCTTCTGTTGTCTGCCATTGTCAGGGAGACTAAAAGATGATACAGTGCCCAAGCACGATGGAGTCAGTGGCTGTGGGGAATGGCTGAAACTCTTGCCATGAGACCTTTAAGGACCTCTGTAAGACAAACAGATCTCAGTTTGTGGTCAGCACAACGCATGTGCTCTGCTAAACCACCATTTGTGGTCCCTCTTTGGCCAGAAAGATGCGAGAGTGCACTTGACAGAGTCCTGTTAGTGCCCCCCTTGGGATAGCACCATACCATTGCAGGCTTTGTCTCCAGTGGCATTTGGAGATGGGGAGGGGAAACACTACAAATGCTTCCCCTTCTTTGTGCTCTTCTGCCACTTTCCTGCGTCCAAAACTTTACTTTTCACTCTGCAGCATTGATGCTGGTCAGTGCCATTCAAAGTTAGGCACTGGTCCACTGGCTGTAAAGCTCTCCCCTTCTCCCAGCACTCATCGTACCAAGTCAGGTACTTCAGGCAGCAAGAAAACAACCCCGTTAGCAGAAATGGATTTTTCTCTCCACACGGATGGGCAGTGAATATTTTTAAACACAATCTCAACAAGATGTGCTAATTGGTACCACTGTAACCCCACGATCCTTTCTCGTAAGCAAGCTAAAGAACAGATGGATATTATTATGAAACTCCAGGAAGATGGATAGCTGCATAGTGAAGTGGACACGCTGGCTATGCAGACCATGTATGTTGGCCAGGAAACTACACACAGGTGGTTTGGACTGCATTGGTTTCTGTCACAGCCTTGAAAGGCAATACCTTTGTTTTTCACGTGACTCCAGCAAAACATCTTTTGGAATGCTGAGCTTGAGTGTGGTCCTTTACCAGAAAGATCCTAGGGAACACTGGAGCATCCTGTGACTCCTTGCTTGGAGTCCAGCTTAGATCACCCTCTTCTCCCAGTGGGCCACATCTTGCTGTCCTCTCAATCACACCCTACCAGAACCCAACACAGATCTGTCAAGGAAGAAACCTGCTTTTGACATCCTTATTTTTCCTTATTTAGAGCGGGGACTAAACTCAGACCTCTGGGAGTGTGTTCTAACCATACATCCCTGATGATTCAGGAGTTGAAGATGCGAAGTTCTGCTACGACTACGCCTTTTTGAAAAAAAATTAGTCCTGCTGAAAGTGGGGATGGCCTTGGTGCTCTCCCATGGACCCTGAAACAATGGCTTTCACTTCTTCTCTCTGACATCTTGACTTGTTGAGATGCTCATGTTAATACAATGATGATCTTTGTGATACTTCAGCAAATCAAGGAAATACGCAGCTTTATGTATGAGATACCCATGAAGCCTTTCCTATGAGACAATAGATAAGCTCAATTGTGAAGTAACTAAACCAGGAAGATCTGCTACGTCAAATCCAGATGGTTTTTTCTGCTGAAATTCAAGGCAGGTGAGAGGCTTTTGTGCATTACTGTTCCATGTAGGTCCAGGTGCTCACGAAAAACAGGCAGAAACGTTTGGAAAAGAGAATGGCCCTGAAGAGAGCCTGGAGAAAGAGGCCTCTGTGTGATTTTAGGACCCAAGAGGAAAGAAGCTCTCCCTACCCTTTTGGTGTCTGTGTGTACAGAAGCAGGATTTCATATCTCCTTAGTAAACGTACAGGATGATGTCAAAAATCCCCAGCTGCATTGTTTCTTTGCCTGATGAAAATTACTCTTTGGTTGAAAGAGGGAGCAGCTGTTCATCTATCCTTTTTTAAGTGGTAAGCCTTTTGCACATGGGAGATGACTTAAACAGGGAGATTAATAGAGGTATAAGCATCGTCTACAAACACCTCAAGGATTCAGACATCAAGGAAAAGAGAGAACTGTTTGGCATGACTTGAGGAGCACGGCATTTAGTCCAATGCCACGACAGTCTCTGAATGCTGGGATCTGGATGGCTTTGGACTAATCTCCAGGGGAACTGATGAAAGCCACATAGCTTTTTGTTGCTTGAACAACTCAACTGAGATGCTGCGAAGTGCCCTGGAGGGAAAAATCCCCTGCTTCTCCCCTGAAGGAGTTACCATCTCAGATCCTTTTCCATCCCTACAACTCTGCAAGAACGCACCATCACAACGAATACCAGCCTTTCTTACCCCTAAATATCCCAAGCAGTGTGCACAGCCCTGCCTTTCATGAACAACCTTCTTCCTTCCAGGGCAGGCTGCAGCAAATCTCAGCCTTCGGACACAGCATTGTAGGGAACACTCACAAGCAGAAATCCAGGTCTAGTCTGCTATTATGAAGACAGTTGGGAGGCAGTGCAGATAAATAAATAAGGAATGCACGGCTTAAAATGGGAAGCTGCCCATCTGACTGTCTTTTGGAAGAGTTTTCCTTGCTTCTAAAATCTAACCCCGGGCAATTTCTTCCCTGTCATGAGGTCTGGAGCTGCTCTTGTTGGTGTCTCTGGATGAATACTGCAGGAGGCTGAACGGTGATGTATGATGCTATGACACACGGACAAAGGGGAGCATGCCCACCTCCCAGGGAAGGAGGCGGCAGCGTGGTGATGGTGGGAAGATGGGGAAGATGTCAGTCAACATTTGCATCCCTCAAGAGGCTGGACTCGTGCTGTTCCGGCAGCAGGAATGCTAATGGCCTGTGTGAGCTGGTTGTTGTGCTGCTTGCAGGCTGATGGATAGCAGTAAGCAAAACTGCATTTCTTTCTGGTGTGGTTGCTGCATCTTAGGAGCTTGAGCATTTCGGAGGCAGAGTTCAGAGTCAGTTCTGTCATCTAGGTAGGGGAGGCTGGAAAGACCACACTGGAAATGAAGTGGGGACAGTCAACTCCTGTGTAGAGCAAACCCTCCCACTATGAAACTATCAGGGTTTTTTTTGCTGTGTTTTGTGTTTCCATGCTGTAGATCGACTAATTTTCTCAGTCCAATTAAAGTTACAGCTGTTGAAGCCTAGAGCATGACTGGCTGATTGGGTTTTGAAGAATGTGACATTTTGCAGCTAAAAGCTTTATCAAAAGTAAGCAGCATTAGCCTCTTTTCTTGCTTCCTTTTTTTCCTTTCCCATACAAACCAGACATTTGGTCTCTCCAGCCAGATGTCCTGCTCATGCCGGGGTCTGGGCAGCCCACAATAAGGGATTGCCTTCCCATAGCTTTGCAGCCCAGTCTTCCCAGGTCAGCCTACTGAGGGCGAGTGCCCCAGGCTACTGAAAGGGAAGGTAGATTCCTCTCATTAAACCACCTGATGTGAAACAATCCCTGTACAAACACACACATAGCAGACACTCCCCTAAATTCCATTTCCCCTGTGGGCTGGGACTCCCATTTGCTTTAGCAGGAGGGTGAGAGCCCTCTCCTGCCTGCTCATCCCACCTCCCCAGAGTGCCTTATCACCCTGTGTGGACGTAACCCGTTCTACTTCTCCCCCAGGCTTCCTCACTGTGCTGCACCTACATATGCATCTATCTGCACACTTACAGGAAACTCTCAGCACAGGGAGAAACTTTGGTGGGCCCCAGATGAGTCTGTCAGCAGAAATTCCTTGTGTGTTTTTAGCAACAATAAAACAAACCAGGGATGCTTCCGAATGCAAATCTTTGTTAGATGGAAAAGGCATGGAAATGTTGCCCAAAACCCATCTGTCTCCCCTCCACTCTCTGAAAAGCAGCGCTACGCTCCGAAATCCTTCTAAGCTCATCAGAAACACTTCCACCTTGGAGGGGATGGAGGTGACTGACAGCTGTGATGCTGACTGGAGTCTCAGCACAAGAGCTGCAGAGCTGTCTGGCAGAGCTACAGCAGCTGAAAGATGCCATCCATGTGGACAGGGGTGGCAGAGCTCAGGATAAATGTTGCCTTAATAAACAGGCAGATTTAACCAAAGCCACCAGTGCTGCCAGAATGGCCCTGAGCCCAGCTCTGATGTGTCTCTGCAAAGGTCATAAGCACATTGCTGACTGAGCCACGGCATCTCTGGCTTCTGGAAAGCAAAGCACTTTAGTGCAGAGAAACAGGCACCCTCATCACAGAGCTAATCCAGGCTGGGCAGATGACATCTTTTCCTAAGCCTTCCTCCATCTGATTCATCCGAGAAATACTGTCTTGCAAAGCTTTTGATTACGGGTCCACTTCCAAAACAGCAACATCCCTTCCCGTTCTGCCACCCACTGAAGGGATTTCCTCCTCTCATCCCACCCAGGTGGATTTTCATTTTGCTAGCAAGCCTCAGATAAATGTTTGATAGCAGGCAGCTATCAGTTTATGACTGGGTGGGCACCTCTTCATGAACACCACGTGGTCTCTTGCCTCTTCCACAGTTTTTGCCATAGTGACCAACCAGAGGGAACCTCATTACAGTCTACTCATAAGTGTCTTCAGTGGGAAGTGAATCTGGTTTATGACTCTGCTCCTAGCCCTGAGTACATATCAGAGAGGTAGGGGATATAACTGCCTAGCAAGCTCCTCTGAGCTTCTGAGCTTTCCCCACTCTTTATTAGGGCCTTGAGACAGAGGCTGTTCCTTACCTTAGCTAGTGTGGGTTGTGGTACTCCCTGAGCCAAAGGAAGGAGGGCTTTTGGGTCCCTGCAAAAAGTATATTTCTGTAGATAAAGGCTCACAACAAAAGCTTGACTTTTAGAAGGGAAAGGAAATCAAATCCTTCAAAACGTGTCTGCTTTGAAGATTAAATCATATTCAGTTCAGGCTATTTGTATATTTAGCACATTTTCTTGGCACTGATAGAGATGCAATTCTCATTTCGTTTACACAGCTGCAAATCCCCATCTGAGTTAAAGGAAAAGGGTAGAGTCAGAGCCTGTTAATCCACCCTGGAAGAGATCTTCAGTCTGTAATTCACAGTTTATGCTAGACCTTAACTGCAAAAGACTAAGAGGTTGTCTTTCTACTCTTAGAGCCAGGATGCAGGACTTAAAAACAGACTAATGCAGTTTACTTATAGAAGCCAGTTCTGCCCCCATGTGTACTTGCAAAGTGTCCCAACACACTGTGGGTAATTAGCTGCTCGGTGGTGAAAGATTGCTGTGGTTTCTGTCGGGATAATCCATGTCCACATTCTAAGCCTTGTATGGCAGCCTGGCATCGCTGTCAGAGCCCAGACCATGAATGGTCTGTGCATCGGCACAGTCAGCAACCCACAAAAATTCCCCCGTCTTCAAAAGGGAGCAAAAAACCAGCAGACAAAACTTGTGGAAGAGACATATCATGGGTGCACGGAACCATTGGAGGCACTGGTTGGAGTTAATGTTGGAGGTTGCTTGCTCAGGGAAAATTTGGAAGTGATTCAAACCTGACACTAAGAGCCCAGTTCTAAATGGAAGAAGGACATCCAGCAGTCCTCCACAGTTTCCATCTCTTCTTCGCTGATAAAGCCTGTGAAGTTTCCCTCTCTGGATTCATTACAGGTAGACCAGACCATTCTTTCAAGACATTTTTACTGAAATATGGCATTTTACTGATGCCGTGTTTTTTACTCCAGGACAAAAATATGGCATCTCCTTATGGTTCTGAAACATATCAGCCATCCTGAACAGGGAGGTAGAGTTAAACATGAAAGATAGAGTAGAAATCTGCTGTATATTTGATAATTTGGGCTTCCTTAAAATGTTTTCCACGTGCACAAAACTGCATGTGTTCATATAAATACCTGTCACTTTTACTCCTTCTGAGCAAAGTTCGGATCTGGACTCCAAGATCTTCCTGGGAGCCCTCAGGCTTGGATTTTGTTTTAATTTTTTTTTGTTGACAGATGAAAATAAATACCAGGGTCTGATGGATGGAATAGATCTGTTCAGTGCTGGCGTAGTTTGGAAAGCTGTGTGTGTGCACTGGGGCAGACTGGACTCGACGCCTCCCAGATGCCGTGCAGCACGTCATCTTTTTGCAGAGGGTGCTTTAGCATACAGCTTACCTGGGAGTACAGTGGGAAAATTGTGGTCTAGGGCAGCATTATGTTGTGGTTATCACCTGTCTGGTGAAATGATGTTCACTCAGCCAGTCTACATCAGTAAAAGTGCTAATAGCCATCCTGTGCTGGCAACAGACTGAGGCCCTACCCTAACAGCACCCAAGACAACATCAGAGGCAGGAGAAAAACAACAATCAGTTTTTAATATTAGGAAGTATTTCAAAAGACTCTGAGACCTGAAGAGGGGAATAGTCAGCTGCTTTGGCTGTGAACTCTGTGCATCTTACACACCAGCTGTAGGACAGGGCTGGTGTCATTCTGTGTAAGATCTCTCCACCCTACAGGACAGGACATTGGAGACCATGCCTATATTGTGAATAACTTATCTCCCAGCTTTTCTCTTGAGTCTTGTCATGGGATCATCCACACTGCACGTACATTAGCTCACTCCTGGCCTCTCTGGGAATGAATAAAGCAGATGCTCCCGAGGCAAAAGCTGGGTGTCCTTCTATGGACATTTGGTTCTGTCCTTCAGGCAGCGCAGTGGAGCCTGCACCAGGCTTGGCTTCCTCAGCCCAGTGCAGCCCTCCAGTATTGTGCCCCCAGGCCCTGCACGCTCACACATCCCTTATGCTCCTCTCCAAAGCATGCAACATACACACCTGTAAAAAAAAAACCCAACACTTTGGTGGGCTGCAACACAGCTCCCCTAATTTCAGACTCCAAAACTCAGGACTGTGGGGGAAGAGTAAACACAAAAGGAATAAATGTCTTTGGTGCACACGGGTGCCCGAGGAGGCTCGATAGCTACGTTGCTATGCAGTGCATATGAAGCCACTCTCGTGTGGGTTGCTCTCAGCCAGACAGATACAATTCACACGGTACTGCATGGCCAGGGAATTGAGAGCTCTCCCTGGAGTGGGTAACTTCACTGTGCAGCCATGGCTGCCTTCTGCCAAGGGCACTTTTCCAGCACTTTCCCTGGCCCGGAGCACTGACTGTCTGGCATGACCCTTGGGGTGATCCCTGACCACTCTCCCCAGTAACCACAGCAGTTTTATGCACCTTCCTAATCCATGGGAAGTGCTTTTGAGCTATGTCCTCAGCTGGTGCTAACCAGTATTCCCCCAGCATCTGAAACCTGGTGGTGAGACACCATGTAACTTTAATCTAAGATTTACTTGCCAGAGGAAATTGCAGAGATGGGGAGCTTCCAAGTCAAACTTCCTCCTTTAGGAGTCTAATAATACCTATAAATATATGAAATAGCCTTTGATTAGGACCTCCTGACTGCTCCTTATTTCCCTGGAGAATTCAGCTGTTTACAGCTTTGCTCATTCTTCTGTATTCTCACTCCCGACCAACTGGAGGTGGTTATTTTGGGGCTGCCTTCAAAAACACCCATATGTGAAGAACATAAGTTGCTTTCAGAACAAAAATATGTCATGGTTACGTATATGCATTAAAATTCAGTCACTCCTGATCTGCTTCAAGCAGTATTTGAGCACTTTGATCTTTGGCAGTATTTACCCAGCAACTCAGTCATGAAAGCACCCGAGAAGGACGTTCTGTAGCTGTAACTGTTCTTTCAGACACATATTGGCTAGTTTGGGCACTGCCGTAGTCGAAGAGGAAACCAATTGCAAACCCTAATTCCCCCAATGAATTGCTTAGGAATCTAACTCAGGATGGGCCAGCCGGGCAGCTGTGTCCTCCTCTCCTATAGCATCTGCCTGGAGCATCTTCTGCCTCTTTCCCCTTCCTTTTCTCCAAGCAAGAGGTGCCAGCTGTACCCGACTGTACCACAGCCAGCTGTACCTGGCTGTACCTTCACCAGCTGCCTTCACAGCTTGGACGGAGCAAGAGGACACAGATGGGACAGGCTGTGGAAGCTGTTATTAGCCTTAATGATCTGGACTGCTTCCTCGAGGGAATAAGAAAGGTGAAGGACCAAGGTTTAAAAATAACAGTTGTCAGGAGAGATAAACTGCTTGAAATCTTGAAAACTGTCTGAACTGGCCAATTGCCAGGAGTGGGAGTTTACTGAAGTGGTGGATCACTTTGAGATCCCTTTTGGAGCTTGAATAACATTTTCACTGCTTTTCTTTCTAGTTTACATCAGTCTAATAGTTCAAAGCAAAGATGCACAACACACGTTGAAAAAGGGAAAGGTGCTTTTCTCTTCGAAGCCAGGACTAACAATTAGGCTGAGATCTACAATCCTGATGAACTCTAAAGGAAAACTTTTTCCATTAGCGTGCTTTCTTTGGAGAACAAACTGTATGTTTTAATGTGAAATATTTTGATAAGTGACTTCTATCCAGCACATGTAATGTCATTTGACTTAGTTAATAATACCAGGTTAAATGTTAGTTTTCTAGACTGTCAGCTGTTTCCCAATCTTTGTCTAAAATGATCTTTACATAGATTAGGATTTTTTTTTTTTTAAATATAGCTATTTGAAGAATTGTGAATGGCAGCTCCAATATAACAACATGCTTAGCCACGTGCACAGGTTATTCTCTTGATTAGCAAAAAGAAATACCTTATTCATTCTTCAGCTTGTAACTAGTGGCAGATTTGTCTAAAAAGAAGCCTCTCTCTTTTCCCAGAGAAGTAATGTAAAAGTAAAAATAAAAATAAACCCCCAAACAAACCACCATGAACAACAATAATAACTTAAACTTTCTTGTTTTCTAGCTTTAATCACAGCTCAGTGTGGTGATTTTAAAATCACATTCATTTCAACCAGCCGCCCTTGCAATGGTGAGCTGACATTTCTGAGGGGAGCAATCAGATATGATCCTGGTATTTGGTTGTCCACCTGTTACAAAGCAGGGATGGACAGGTCTTGGTGCCGAAGAGATATTGAGTTCCCACGTCCTCTGGCTCAGCCATCTCTAACCTTGTGTGCATCATGCCTGTCTTTGTGCTCTGCAGGATCACATTCTTGCCAGAGACATTCAGATGTGCTTCATTGCCTGGATCCTGGGGCCTGATTAAATGAGAGTTGGGTAGCTCCTGTGCGTGATCTTTACGTGTGGCCCTTTCTTGCTATGCCAAGGAGTTAGTTGTCTCTGTAAGAATCAATCAATAACCTCCCATCCAGCCTTGCTCAGTACACTCTGGCTCAGTACACTGTGGACTCGGAATGCCTTTCCAAGTACAGCAACCTTATGATGCAGTGCTTAATGTTCCTCGATCATGTAGCCAAGTAAGCTAGAAAGATTGATTGTCTTGTCTTTTCATGTTGCTATAGCTCTACGCTGAGTGATGGGTGATCCCTGGCTCTCCTGGGATAGCTTCACACTCGCAGCCTCTCCGTGCCAACCTCTCTGCCAGCCTTTTGCTGACTCCTCCATCTTTTTTCCACTGGTGGGTCTGCCTGCACAGCCAGTTCACAGCTTTCTAAAAAGGCTTTTGCTACAAGTCCCTGGGTCTGTCCCAGGCATAGAGCTTTTTCAGTCTGAGAAAGTCACTGCTGAGTTGACTTCTGCTGTCCCTGAGAGCTTTGTAACTGTGACTCCTCACCTTAGATGTAAGCAGTGGGGTTTTTTTAGCTCCCAGCAAACATCTCAGCAGCAGTATGGACACGGGAACCCCATGTCCCCTAGGTAAAGGATGCTTCCTTAGAGCTACCTCGCAGATGAACATGATGCCCTGTACTGGAGAAACACTCTGGGGCACTTTTCAGGGGAACTTGAAAGGGAGAATTTGCATCCACTCAAGAACTTTCTGCTCCTCCCCTCCTACAGACACCGTGGGAGAAAAGTAAAGTGCCCATATTTTAACTGTGAATCAGGCTCAGTTAAGTCAAAACAATATTTTAGGACATATGGTGCAGGCATACCTCTGGATGATGCTGTACCAGAGAAATCAGACCTTGGTCATCACAGATCAGTTTTCCTGGGATATGTCCTTCATTTCAACCCCGTCCAGGTGACATCAGGAGTAAGGGCAAAGCAGCCAGGGCTTTGATGCCCTTAGGAAAACCAGGAGAAGGGGTGGTACCTACAAAGCAGGTGTGGGGCAGGAGAGGTTCCAACCTTGCAGAAGCACAATGAGATTCCCAGGTGGCTGTGAAGTTTTCAGATACCTCAGGAAGCAGAGCTGTAGAAATCCCTCAGGAAGATGGATAAGTGCTCTCCCAAATTAGTCAGCATCTAAATATAGTGGCTTAACCCTTGCTGAATGACATGTAATCAGACCTCTACCTTAATGCTGTACTGTATTATCATGCAGCAATATCAAGAATAATCATCACATATGTGTGATTAATATATCGGTAACAAAGCAGTGTATTAGAATATTATTCTTTTTTTTTTTTTCCCCAAGAGGCAACAGATAGGGGTGTATGTGGTAGTGAAAATATCCTTTAAAGGCAGACTTCAAACTTTTGCAAAGAATGAATCATCTTGAGGGGGGTCAAAAGATTGCTATATATATGTCTGTTATGTACTCTATGATAACTGCAGTTCACTGGCTTGCTTTTCAGATAAGCACAGGGGTTTTTTCAGTTTCCAATGTTATGAGGGGATTTGGGTTTGGTTGTTTTTTTTTTTTTTGGCTGAAAGGACTCAATTTTTATTAGTGCAATTCTTGAAAATGTGATAGGTCCAGATGAAAAACAAAAAAAACCACAAAACCCCCAAGATTAAATGACTCCATGATCACAACATCCTCTCCAAGTCATTATCAGATATTCCCAGACTTATTAAAAAAATCATGATGTTGCAATAGGAAAGAGACTTTACAAGACTTCTGGGCTTTTGCTTTTTGTTTGTTTGTTTTTTTCTAGAAAGCTGTCTTTTGAAGAACATCAGTTTATTCTTAGGAACAAAAGCCTGGAGGACCAATTCACTCCATTTCCTTTTCCATAGAGAACCACATCACAGTATCCAGTTCACAAGCTGTCCCAGCTCCATTCTAAAAGCCTCACTAGTGTTTGCCTCACTGGTCTTATCAGTGCGGTTTGCTCTAAGGTTAAATGCATTTGTGGAAATCTTTTGCTCATTTGCTCCTTTTTTAACAACATCTTGTAGTTTTAACAGCTTCTTTCCCAACCTGATGCTTTGCCCCTGCTGTGTTTAGCTGGAGCCAGACTCAACAGATAAGCTCTTGTAGTGTCTCCTCCTATGACAGCATTTCTTTAATCTTCCCGAGAAACTCCTCTCTCTGTCTGTTGAATTCACCTTTCCTGAACATGGCTTGACTAGGTTTGAATGTGACCTGCCAGCCTAGGATTCACTGCAGCTGGTACCCACTGTCCTTCAGATATTTGAGCATCCGATTTGTATTCCCTGAAGAGGTGCCTGCATGTATCCTAGGAAGGCCTGGACTCAATCACTATTCTCTTAGGAAAGTTTTTTTTTTTTCCATGTTTTATTCCAAAAAGTTTTTCATTTCAGAGGTGAAAAGCAGAACAGGTGATTAATCCCTGGGGTTTCACCTTATCCGAGCTGCTGCCACGGCAGCTCCCTTTGAGGGGAGACAGCCTGGGGGGATGCTTGGCTGCAGCAGGTAGCACACTAGGACCCTGTGTTTTATTTTTGGCTCGGATGCTGATTTGATGTTAAGCATTAGTCAGATCATTTCTTTTCCATGTCCCCTCTGACCATATGTCTGTTTTGTCTGTTTATACATTTAAGGTCCTTGAGGCAATGACTGTGTGTTAGAATAGCCTAGTGCGGTGCAGCTCGGATTCAGTGATTCTAGTTGCTGCTGTTTTAAATACTAATAACCTCAATTCAACAACAACAAAAAATGTTTTTGAAGTAGGAGTTCTCCTCCCATCCCAGCGGCTGATTGCTCTGACGTTATCAGTGCACAATTCTAGTTTAGCTTTACCATTTCAGCCCAAAGCTGAAACACTGCATCATGGGAGCTGAGGGCTTTAAGAATAGCATCTTTCCTATTCACATCAGATCATTCAGCATGTAATCTTTTTATCTCCTGCTGCAATTGCTTCTTGTGGCAAGTCCCATCTTCTATTGCACCATTATTTGAAGTGATTAGCTCTGACAGATTCTTAAATTCTGACTCCTAAAGTTGATTTTTGGAGGTATCAAGTCACAGTTCTTTGTGATACATTTCCCCCCAGATTATGATCAAAAATGGAGCGGTGATTGTTGTTTGTTTGAAGTAGAATCTTATTTCCCTTTAGGCATCTGAATAAGGCAGTTTCCTGGAGCTTGATACCCACGGAGGAAATACAAGATTAAGAGCTTAATCAAACTGAGAAACAATGCCTGGCCAGAGCCAAATACCTCCGAGTCTCCTTCTCAGTAGCAGCTCCTGCTTAGAACTGTCTGTAACAAAATTCCCTCTAAGGATTTTTCCAAAGAAGTTGTTTGGTGAGGTTTTTTGTTTGTTTGTTTGTTTTTATTTTTCGTTGCTTCTTTGTTGTTTTGTGTTGGTGTTGGTTTGTTTGTGGTGGGGGGGCTTTTTGTTTGTTTTAGGTTTGTTTTTTCCTCGTGTTTTCATGCCCATCCACTGAAACTGGGGATTTTTTTCAGCGTTATGTCATCTGGGTTAAAACTGTCCCTGGGGGAGCTTGAATACCTCACTATGTATTTTTCTGCTGTTGTTGCAAGAGACCCCCCACACCCCACATCCCCTGCCCCAGGTAGATTAATATAGGTGCAGGAAAATCAGAATATTTGCCATTCCAAAACCTTTTAAGGATGGAAAAAAACATTTACTATCCCTATTTGGTCTGAAAAATATCTCCCACTGAAGACAGATTCCCATCTCAAATGAATCACAGACCTCTTTACTGGCCTGTAGTGATGTTCTGCATCGATGTGGTCTTCTTATCCAGAGAACTTGCAAATATCTTTACAGTCTATACATACAGGATCCAAAGTCAACAGCAGGTCTTACTACTTACTTCAAAGGCTTTAGATGAGTCCTCTTTATATACAGCAGGAATTACTTTAGGAAATTCACATCTGGTATGAAATGGGGCATCTGTTTAACAGCCTGCAGAAAGCTTTAGGGTTGGGAGTGAAAAAAATATTCCAGACCAAACTGCAATTAAAGTTTGTCAGACTGAGGTCTGGCCAGGACAGAACTCACTTCTTACTGCTCTTGGAGAAGGTGGTCTTTGTTTGCAAACGACCATAAAGGTTAGGTACCCACAGGTTTTTTTCTGATCAGAATTTAAAGGGTCTTTTGATACATGAATGTCCATTCCCTATTAAAGACATTATTACATTTCTGAGAGCATAAAGTTTTACAGTTACACCAAGTAGCAGGAAATGTCTATATTGTGAGTAAGAGCTAGGCTAGAACTGGTCACTTGCACTAACAGTGTGAGTGGAGGGCCTGGAAAAAGGCAAAACTCTAAAATAAAATGACAGGGGCCGTACAAAAAAACCCCAGGGTGTTTCTTTAAATGGGAAACAAGAATTGAGATAAATTGGTATTTCAAACATTTTGAAAGTTATTCCATTCCGTCTTTTAGACTGCAAGAGGTGGGAGAAGTCTCTATTCTCATCTGGAACATCTGGTAGGTCCTTTTGCAAAATGCAAGAGGAAAGGCTGCACTTTATTGTAATCATCCCTCTGCACTTTGTTTTAATCATCCCTCTGGCTCTAGCTGGTCATGAAAGCCACCTAACTGGCAGCCCAGAAGAGTGAAATCTTCCACTTATGCACAAAATAGCTACAGCTGTGATAGCAGCAAGGCAAGCTACTTACCACCAGGAGAGGACCGTGGAGGAAAATGCTCAGAGCAAGTGGAAAAGGTGCTGTTCATAATCCATTTGATCCATTCAGTACCACTGAAAATGGTATCCGGGGGCTGTGATGTTGGCATCTGGTCATTGCGTTAAGGATCCTCTCCATTCCACCTCTTTTTGTGTAGCTCAATGAAAAATCCAGCAGGCAGGAACCACTTCCATTTACTAATGACCAAAGCTGGCTTTGAGTAAGTGGCTGGCAGAGGCACTCCCTAATTTCATGGGTTTTTTGTAAAGACTCCCTTAAACCTGTAATCTCTTGAGTTTTGAGGGTTTGATTATTACTCTTCTAAAGATCAAACATGAAGTTTTTATGTGACTATTTTACTTAATATCCATAGCGAAGGCATACTTCAGGGAGGCTATGTGAAGGATATGTCAGGGAAGCTCATCAGTTTGAGGCAAATGGAAGATACTAGCAGTTCAGTATCTAGGCCAGCATCAAGGTCCTTGGGCAATAGTCCACATCCACTGGACCAGTATGGTCTGACCTGTGTGGTTTCAAATCCAGTGGCCACATGTCTCTGGCAAACTTCCGTATCCTGTCCCCAGCCAGGTGTCCTCATCCCTTCCCTTGCATTCACACTGGTGATCCCTTGTCCCTGGAGTGACTCAGACCACAGGGTTAGATCACAGAAAAAAAAAATAAAATTACTTCTCCTTTTTTTTTCTCTAAAACAGTGTACTGAAGGGTCAAATGAGCCCCAGTCCCATCAGGACCTAGCTGTTGGTAGAGAGAAAGATAGAAACATCCCTTACAGCATGGTGTCCTCAGATGGTACATGAGAGACATCAGCTTGTGACCAAGGAAATGACAGACAAACCTCTTCTTTCCTAACCTCCTCCCACTCACCGTTCTCCTGATGTAGGAGCTGGAAAACGCACGCACAAATGGAATAAACAAAACCAGTAGATGTATTTCTAATGGATTAATTGTTACTGGGTTGTGAATGAAAGCCTCCATGGAGACACGCATCGTAGGATGTCCTTGGAGCCCTTTCAGAAAGGAAAGGTGGTCCTTGGATTTTAAAAGCTTGTGAAACTGCTCTAAGGGCATTTCTGTTGGAGAAATTTAGCTTTAGTGGCTCTACACAATAAGTTAGGGAAAGGCTTTTCTTTGTTACTCCGAGGAAAGTGAGACCATCAAGGAGATGCATGAGCAAGAGGAATAGAAAGCATCAAGTCAAGGTCCTGGGTCAACAACAGTCTGTCTGGGGCTGACAGAAAAATTCCTCCAATCTGCTATTGAAAACAGGGCTTAATACTCACTGATAACAGCACTGGCAAAAATATCCCAGGATGGCAGAGGATATTTCTGGAGGGGATGCAACAAATTCAGGAAGAATAACTTGAAGCCATGTACTGTAGCCAGAGGGGGAAGTTATGTGTGAAGGACAGCAGAAGACTTGTGTGAAGATGGAAAAGGACCTTGAATGCCCCCTTGAGGGCAGGAGGGTCCCGGGTAGAGGATACCCTGAATCCGCTGCATAGCAGTACTGAGCTTGTGTGCCTGCAGCTGCTTTTATGACAGAAAGTGCTTTTGTGAATTTAAACTAAGGGATTAGACTAAAGAATCAGACAACCTAGACTGCATTATTTTATTTTATTTTAGAATTAAAACTTCTCCACCTCTTTCACCGTATCCCTGTACTTTACAAAGACATTGCTCAGGTATTTAATTTTAACCTTGACATGCTTATATCAGCTTTGAAAATTTTTATTTATTTTTTCCTGGCATCCCCTGCTTTTAAATACAGAATGCAGTGCTATTTACTTCTTTGTTAATTCTAGATTTCCAAGCAGCTGTAGGTCAGGTTGCAGTCTATACTGTCCTTGCTGAGGCCACGGTGTTCTGTGATCACCCTAAGCCAAGAAATCTGGTCAAGTGTTGCTTCCTCCTCCTTAAGAGATCAGCCTTGTACACCATCAAACTGCACAGCCTGGCTCCTTGTTCCAGAAGGTGCTTGCAAGAAGCTCCTAAAAGTACTTCCCTTTACTTGCACATAAGGCACCATCCAAGCAGGGCAGAACTGCACTTGCAGGATGAAGTAGAAACTGAGTGAAGGTGTTGAGATTCTCCAACATTCCTTATCACTGGGCTTTTCTGCTTCCAGCTGCTATGTTTACAGGAGATTATTTTCATGGATTAAAAGCTGTGGGACTTGCCTGGGGAGCCTAGAGCAGAGATTTGACCTCACTGGGGAATCATCGTTCCTTTCTGATCATACCTGAGACTTCTTTGTTTTGTTGTTTTTACTGGAAAAGCATTCACAAAATGAAAAGGGACTTGTGTGAAGCAGAGAACTGATGGCAGAGTATATAGGACATAACCAAAGCCAGAGAGAGCTACTGGAGCAATGGTTCCATCCGAGATTTAAAGATTTTGATCTCACGTTGAACTGGGAAGGATGCTCTTGATTTACTGGCACAGGAAACTGAATGAGAACGACTTGCTCTATGTGCTGAGGGATGCTCATTTGGCTGTGCAGCAATGCTGATTTACTCTAGCTGAGGCTCTACCCCACTTTTCCTCTGTGCAGAGAAGAAACTAAAGCTTGCAATAGCTCTCTCCAATTAACCCTGGAGAGACGAGTACCATTTCCCCCCATCCTTTCTGTAAAGGCCCTATCTCACTTGCCCAGATCTCTCAAGCATCCTCCTGTGATCTTGGAGGGATTTTGTTATGTGATAAGAGACATATCCAGCATATCAGCGAGGATGGGGAAGGGGTTGCAGTGGGAAGTAGCAGCCACGGAAGCTGGTGTGCTCCCTGTGGCAGCATGGTACTGCCTGTCCCACCTAAGCACCGTGGACCAGCATACACTCAGGATGTCCAGATCCACCTGGCCCAAGGGAGCTGTGGCAAGGGAGACAGACAAAGTATTATGTCCTACACACAAGACATGGGATACCTGGCCTGCAGCAAGGAAAAGTGAGGCAATTATGAGTTTTATATTTTAATCACCAGTCTCTATTGTCCTGCCTTCCTCCACTACTGCTTGCAGAAGTCCGAAGCTGCCAGGCTTCCTTTATCCCTGGATGTCTTCTGTATCCTTGAGGTATATTTAAAACATGGGGGCTTCTCCAGCTCTGTGGGTGAGTCCTCTTTCCCATGGATGTCTCTCCTGCTTAAATGTCACAGGACAAGGCAGACATGAAGAGAAACAGATCTACCATCCTTTACCATGGAACAGATAAATAATAGGAAGGAGGGGAGTCCCTCCCTCTGAGCCCAGAAGATCAGCTTGGACTGAACTGCAGTGACATCTCAATGCTGTGTAAGCCCCACTTAAATGCTTCTGCTCCCAGACTACATAGAAGTATGGGTGGCCAGAAAAAAAAAAGGGAATATGGGAAAACTGACTGCCAGTTTTTTAAGATGACATTTCCTGGAGCTCTTTCCTAGATTTTCTGTGGGCTCCTGCCTCTGCTTTCCCTTACTGCCTGCAGAGGCAGGCCCTATTGTCCTCCACGGGTCTTCTCTGCTGCATGCTGTGGGTCTGGCACTGCCACCTCACTGCAGGAGGCTGGCTCAGGCCCTGGGCTGTGAAGAAACCCAGCCAGTATCTGAGCACAGAGGCTTTACCTTCATGAAGCATGTCATTATCCACAGGGGTGTGCATGGATTTAGGGGGTATCGTCTGTGTTCTCAGTGTGGTGTTCACCTGGCATCATACAGAGAGCAGACCACTTCTCATTGCTCACTCCAAGATGTGTCTGGGCACTGGGGGGTTTGGCTTCTGCAGCAAACGTAGGGATAAGGATGCAAACAGAGCATGGCTTATTGCAATCAGGATTGAGAGCTCACAGTCTTAAGACCGGCAGGCTAATGGGTCACAAACTTGCCTGTCAGATTTGCCCCCTACCTGTGAAGCATCCCTGAGCCTGCAGCTGGGACTTTACCCTCTCCCCATTCCCATCTGGGCCAGCTCAGACAAAGATATATTGCTCATCTGGCTGAGCTTAACCCACTGCATGACCATCTTCATAAGCTCAGAGTCTGCTTTGAATCAGTTTTGTTGCACTGAGTTCCTTACTGAGCTGGGATGAATTAGTGTGGTTTTACAGTCACCAGAGGATACACTCATGGTTTATTTTGTTTGTTCCAGTTAACCCCCTCACTGATTCCCCTCAGTTCTTCTCCTGGCACCTTCTGCACTCCAGGTTTTTCCTCCCTCTTCTTGTTCCCCAAGCAGCACCCTTGTGACACCCCGTTTGCTGAATTTAAGCATCCCCAGTGAGAATGGTGGCCTGGGCCCTTAGCAGCTGTGCCTCTGCTCAAACACCCACATCCCTGCCCCTCTGTTTCTTCCTCACACAGCCCTTGCTGCTACAACCCCTGTCGTCTTCTGGACTCTCTCCCCAGCACATCTAGATCTTCTGAAAAATTTTCTGACAGACACTAAATGGAACTACTTGCAAAACTGGGTCAAAATCAGAAAATAATTTTGTCTGGGGAAAAAAAAGTGTGAAGAGAGGAGGAATTTTGAAAATGCCACACAATGTCACTTAGACATCTGAAAAATTAGATGTTCCATTCTGAAAAAGCCTAAATTGCATCAAAGTTTTTCAGAGTGACTTCAGATTTTCAAACAGCATTCCAAACACTGAATTTCAGAACTGGGGTTTTTCATTGAATAGCTGACTAGCATTTTGGAAAAGGGAAAGGGAAAGGAAAGGAAAGGAAAGGAAAGGAAAGGAAAGGAAAGGAAAGGAAAAAGGAAAGGAAAAAGGAAAGGAAAAAGGAAAGGAAAAAGGAAAGGAAAAAGGAAAGGAAAAAGGAAAGGAAAGGAAAGGAAAGGAAAGGAAAGGAAAGGAAAGGAAAGGAAAGGAAAGGAAAGGAAAGGAAAGGAGGAAGAAAGATTTTCAGAAGATTCACAAGACAACAGCAAATCTTCTTCTCCTCACCTGAGCAAAAAACTTCAGGATGATCTGAAACAACATTTTTCATGGTTTTACCTTTTTTGATGAGAAAAATATATGTAAATTGTTCTCCTTCAGTTTGACCCAGACAATCCCCTCTACCTCTCCCAGTATTTACCCCACTGAAAAGGCACACTAAGACAGACCCTCTTTGACCCAGTCCTCACTGGGGCCCTGATTTGCACCATTTTAAACAGAATTTTTAACAGCTTCTTTCACCTTTGGCTACAGGGGCAGCTCCTTGTGAGAAATTCACTTTGCTAGGCTGACAGTAGCCTTTGCAAATCCACCCAGTAGGCACACCTAGAGTTTCATTATACCGTGAAGAGATTTGAAGTTAATGTTATGCACTTCTCAACAGAGCCAAGCCTAGCGATAAGAGCTCTCAGCACATGGTGCCTCATTCGGAGAATGAAGCGGTGACCCCCTCCACAGCAGTTTAAAATGAAAATGGAAATGATTTTCCTCATTCACCCATCGTGATATTCTCACTTTAAAAAAGCTGAGGCTAGCAAGAAAAAAGATATGATGTATTTTTAAATTCTATTTCCATTATGCTGTGAATTAGTTTCAGTGGGAATTCTGAGAAAGCAGTTAGAATCATTGAATTATTTTGGCTGGAAGAAACCTTCATTGTCATGTCTAACTTTGTCATGATTGTCATGTCCAACTGTTAGCACTGCCAAGTCCACCACTAAACCATGTCCCATAGGACCAGACCTATACGTCTTGAAAATACCTCGTGTCATTGGCCTCACCCATTGATCCGACTGGTCCAGATCCTTTCTACCCTCAAGCAGATCAACACTCCCACTTAACTTGGTGTTGTCTGCAAATTTACTGAGAGTGCCCTTGATCCCCTCATCCAGATCATTAGTAAAGACATTAAACAGAACAGGCCCCAGTACTGAACCCTGGGGAAGACCATTTGTGACTGGCCACCAACTTGATTTAACTGCATTCACCACTGGCTTTAACTCCATTCACCACTTAGCAGAGAGCCAGAACAAGGAGGATGAAAAAAAGGACAAATTTTGTGTTTTTTATGGGAATATGAAAGAGAAGACTTAGTGATTTCTTTCTGAAGTGAGATGCTATTTCATTCAGCCAGGAGCAGTCCTAGCAACCTCCAGGTCAGGTTTCCAACCAGGACACGCTGCGCAGAGCACGTGCCTGGGTCTGGCTGGCCCAAGGACATTCTTGCTCAAAATGAGCCCATCCAAGAGCAGCCAGCAGCACACGCAGCCAGAGCCACAGCAGGGCTTGCAGGCTGTGCCCTGCCCTGCCACAGGAATGATCTGTGCTAGCCCATCTGCATCCATTTCTGCACATCATGGATTGCAGCATGGGATCATCTCCAGCACGCAAAGGTGTCAAGAAAATGTGACTTCAAAAGCTAGAAATGTCACCCTGCAAAACCAGAAGACTGACTGGAGGATTTGAGTTTGGCTGAGAGATGCAAAACCTGATCCTTTGAAGGATTTGGGGCATTTTTTTCTCCAGCATCCCTTTAGTATCTCCTATCAGTGCCACTTGCTAATTAGCATGCTTATTGTGGGCTGCTGTCTTCTTTTGAAAGGTCTTCTGGAAAAAGCACACTGATAAAACACCTGCAATTCCCTACAGTAATAGCTACAACTTGGGTCCAGCGTTAAGTACAGCTGCTAAAAATCACCAGAGAATCCATAAACTTCACAGTTAAAATAATTTTACCTCCTTCCTTGTAATTTCCTTTTTATATCTAAATTTGCTCTTCTTCTAGGACTTAGTCAAGACCCCCCGCATCTTTCTCACCAGCACCCACCTGGCACACTGCTGAAAACACATGAGAATGCTGTGAAACCTGGATCACTGTATGCCTCCTGAGGCAGATCAAAACTTGAGGGCACAGGCAGTATGAAGCAGAGAAGCCACTGCAGCAGAAACCAAAGCATTGAGTTTTAATCAGCACCTGCCTCCCTGCCTGATAAGGAGAACACCCGTTTGCAGGTTCTTCCACTTTCCTCCACCCTACGCATCAGCCCCTGCATCCTCACTCAGATTACACAGCATCTGCATGATCTGAATCACACAGTCAGGGTTTATTCATTGTCACATGGCTGGAGCAAACCCACACTTGTCACTTGACATATCTGCAGCTTAATCCAGGATAGGGGAGAGACCGCCACATTAGGCAGCAGTTGGAAGCTCCTTCTCCCGGGGCTCTCATGGGACATGGGGATCTGATGGAGATGGTCAGGCCTCCAGGCAACTCTGTGCCAATGAATGTACCAGCCATGTCAGCATGAAACCAAGTGGCCTCAAAGAACCTTTGTCTCCAGCCCACGCAGAAGAGGAACGGGGCAGCTGAACCCAAAGAGCAAAGCCGGTTTTTTACGCCTTTGAGACTGGCAGCAATGCTCTCCAGTCACACTGGGAAAAGGAGCTCCATCTTCACTTTAAAAGAGCAGCCAGTCTAACTGCTTACCCCTGGAAGTGTACCCCTGAACCCGCTCTGCTCCTTTATCTGGAACCCAGCTGCAGTGTTAGCTGGGCTTTAGGCTCTCAGGGAGATTTTTATCATCTGTGCCTTTTCTCCTCACTGACTTAAAAATATCTACATACCCCATTATTCTTTGCTAGGTGCAGCTTTTTGTGACCCCACAGAATGGTTGTGGCATGATGATGACATGCACAGCTCAGGCCACACGTCGTGGTGTGGCAAAAGTGTGAGACGGGGGAGAGGGTGAGGTGGGAGTCTAATGCTTGGGATTTACAGGCTGGCCCTTCTCCCAGTGAAAAATCACCAATGAGCCAGCACCCTGCTGCCCGCAGGAACTGTGGGCACCAACAACACTCCCTTCCTTCCTTCCTTCCTTCCTTCCTTCCTTCCTTCCTTCCTTCCTTCCTTCCTTCCTTCCTTCCTTCCTTCC
>JANIJG010014593.1:44093-58131 GCA_024611175.1 Megaceryle torquata
AGACAGTGCAGTGAGTGAGAAGAACTGAGCTGGAAAGGAAAATCACTCAACAGAATTAGTTCTGTTCTCACTCAAACCAGGACAGATGCTCACAAGAAGCAGGAGTGCAGCCTTGGCTCTCCCGGGCCCCAGGAAAGGCTCTGCCCTGGCTGCAGGGAGCTGGGCTGCATCTAGTCCTACTACCTCAAGGATATGACAGGATGCCAAGCTAGAAGACGGACAGCATTTAGGTAGAGAGCAAACGTCCAGGAGGAGCCCATATCTCCTGGTAACCAACGTCCTTGTGTTTAAGGACTAGAGGTTCCTTCGATGAAGAGGAGGCCAGGGCCATAGCATGCTGTTCTATGGCACGATGTGATTATCTTGGTTCGTGCTGGCACTTTTTCCAGCTTGGCCGAGTGTGTGGCTGGCCAACATCTGTCATCTGTTTACTGCCAGTGTGCAGCGACACTTTCTGTGTTGGTTGCAAGCTATGCTTGTCCCCAACCCAACCTTGCTCACTGCTGCTCTGTCACCACTCATGTCTCCAAGGTTTTCTTCCCCAGCCAGGGCACCAAGCGCCATCAGCTACCTCCTGCTGTGCCAAGGCAGTCTGTGACACAGAGCTCCAAAGCTGGATACCTGCACTGGCCCTGTGTCCTGCTGGCACTCCTAGGACTGCTGGACTGTCCACTGCTGGGACAACAGCTGCAGGTAGCCCAGGGGCACACACTAACAATACCTGCCTTGGTCTGATGGACCTGCCTCAGCCCCCATGGAGAACCTGCACTGACTGCAGAGTTCCCTGTCGCTCTCTGAGCACCTCCCTCTTTCTCCAGCCTCACTGGGGTCTCCTCTGCTTCCATCCATAACAGCCCCACTCTTGTCCCCTTAGCTACTATTTTTTTTCCCCTGGCATCTCTGCAATGTCCCTTCCCTGATCTTCCTCCTTGATGTAGGTTCCCCATGACCTTTCTTATATTTCTTTCTGCATAACCTGTGGCAACCACTAGCACCAAACACCTGATCCCTCCACCATCAGCTGCCCTTCCTCCTTCTTTCTGGCACAGTGATGCCACCTTCCTCTCTGTCCCACAGGTGCTAAAATCCAGTGTGACCTTCAGCTCCCTCTTCCCTCTCCTCCTTCCCTGACTTCACATTTAATTCTTTCAGTTTCAGTTCAGCAGTCTGGGGGTGGCAGAACCTGTGGACTGATTCAGCCCCAGGACTGGGGCTGGTTGTGCACCTCTGTGCACACAGTATAAACAGAGGTTTATGCCAGCTGCTGAGACCAGAAAGCAGGGATTCATTCAGCCATGAGTCCACTATTTTTATTTTTTTTTTTAAATAAGGTATGGTGAGAAATTGCAGCTATTTTCCTATTCTGGGATGTGGGAAATTGCAAGTCTCCCTGGTTATTTACGCTGGTGGAGTTTTCAGGTGGCAGTTCTCAGGGGTCTTTGAAGCTACATTTTCCTTTGGCTGAGGGGCATTTACAGCTTACAGATGAGTACCTGCATGTGCAAACACACACACAAACTCTTGCAGGTATCACAAGTGGCAAAACCCAAGCAAAGCACCAAAACTCCGGGCGACCGCACAGTCACACAACACTTCCTACCTACAGAAACCTTACTTACAGGTCCTGTGATGAACTGTCAGAGGGAAGACCATGTGGCCGTCTTCACCATCCTGGAAAAATCCACGTCACCAGTCTCTGTCCTGCAAGACAGCCTCTGCCACTGCTGATCAGACCCCCCCCAGACAGACTGAGTCAACGCTGAGCAATAAATTAGCAAAGCAACCACCTTGGATCCACTGGGACTTCTCTAGGAAACCCTTTCTTCTTCATTCCCACCCATCTAGCTTTACTCATCCCTCCTTATGCAAACTACAACCCCAGGGAAAATAGTAAGGAAACATGAACCTGACCTTCACTCCTTCTCTGAATGCACTGCAAGGATCCCCTCCGGAAAGCCTCCACTGCTGGGGCAGGGTTACTGGCCCAGGCTGGGGTACACACCGGCTACTTTCAATGCCCTGTCCCTCACTGGTGACTGCAACACACTTACACCATGTCTGTAGTCAGAAGACAGACTCGTTCCACATAAAACAACAACACACAGTGGGCAGGATCATGGGCAGGGTGATACTTTGATTTTGGTAAATGATGCTTGTCAGAAACAGGCTCTTCCTTTATTTCTTCCATAGGTTGAGGTCTCTGTCCCTCTAAGTCTATAAACTGTGGGTCTCAAAAACATATTTAGCCCTCACAGAACGAGATAAACCTCCTGAATGGGATTGCTGTAGGCTTGAGCACAAGCAAGCGCTTCTCTACTAAACTGGAGCGATCCCTAATGTACTGATTATTATGGATTTTGTACAGGGGTTTTTTTTTTCATCGTGTAATTGTGGAATTCGTCTCCAGGAAAACTGCCATGGACATGAAACAAGCTCAGATTTCATTTCAAGTAAATACTTAAAGTGACCTTACATCCTTTCCATTCCTTCTTGCACCTTTCTCTAGATGCCATCTTCATCTGCCCAGTAAGTACCATACCTGCCCATCCAGTGACATGGCTCTGAACAAACAGCAAATAAGAAACAGAAATTAGGCAGAGAGGCAGAGGGGACTCCCATGAGGGACAGAGCTCATAGCCCTTGTGGTCACAAATAGAGTGGGGAGGGTACTGCTGCAATGAAGAACCGAGCACCGGGCACAGGACCAGTTCCCTCCCTCAAATCTGCTGCAGACATTGAGGCCAAGAGAAGAAAAGCCAGGTGTGGGGACTGGAGGCTGGGGAGCTGGGGCTGAGCAGAATGCATTTGTATAAAACAGTCAGCATTTCTCTGCTTGCCTCCTCGGAGCCAGCTGCGTGTTTTGTCTAAAGCAAATCTCTCATTTGAGCTGCTTGAGAACAAGCACCGAGGAGCCCCTATTGTAAATGCCACACAAAGCACAAAGGAGAGAGCCCAGAGTGAAAAATATTTCCATAATAAAACTGTCAAGGGGAAATGAGAGACTAGAAACCTTTGTAACGCCAAGTAATTAAGTTAGGAACAGTGACACCCTCTCCAAAGCACTTGAGATAAACCATCCCCTTAATACTCTGATTGGAGAGGAGCAGTTTGGGGGGAGATGTGCATGAGGACCAGGGGAGTAGGTGACCCAGGGAACAGAGCCCAGGAGCTGCAGGGGTTGGGTACATGGCTTGAGCTCCTGCCAAGGAACACAGAAATCCCCGCTCCCCTGCATGCTTCCCGATGCTCCTTCTACAGTCTCTCCAAATTAGGTCACTCCCACACATCTTACAAGTAACTGGAGCGAACACTGGACCACCCAGGGCAGTGGGGAAGAAAGCTAACCAAGATGAAGCAGAACTACAGATGATATGATGCAAGGGTGGATTGGGCAATAGAAAAATACACTCCGGAGGATGAGGAAAAACAAAAGGTCTTCATGGATGATGGAGGAACGTGATTTCTGAGCTGTGGTCTAGCGTAGGGTGGGATGTCATCACAGCACAGTGCTCTGTGCGTGTACCCAACCCATCACTGCCTCACTGCACCTGCAGCATGGTGGGTCTTCAGCTGGGGTGTTTTCCTGCCAACAGGAGGGGTGACTCTGCCAAAAGCATCGGTTGGCTTTGCCCAGCTGAGAGCCCTGTCTCCAAGCTTAGCTCCCAGTAAGGGTTCACCAGCAAGGAATGAAATGCGGTGCCAGGGCCCCAGATTATTTCTCATTGAAATACTGAGAATCTCCCTCCTCCTGTGAGCCATTTGGGATTTAATCTTCTATTTGGGTTTACAAGGACAGTCTGTCCAACAAGCAACAGAATACCCTCAGGCTGGTTATTCCTCTTCCTCACTATAATTAGGAGAAGGCACCTACCTGGTGGAGAAAAATCACATTTGATTCAGCTCACAGAGCTGAATGAAGCAGACTGTGTCTCCTGAAAGCCACTCGCACACCACATGGCTCAAAGGGAAGGCATGAATTATTGTGGGACTAGGAACAGGACCCATGGTTTTGAACAAATTACCTGCTGTTTTTAGCCCAGACACTGTGGCACAAAAGCACACCAAATGAAATAACAGATAAAACACAGATGTGGAAACCAAGACAACCAAGAAGTGATGGACTTCAAATGACAGAAATAGCCCCAACAGATCAATACCAGACTAGGCAACCTAGAAAAACCTGCAGTCTCAAACACTCCTCTGTTGGATTAAGAGCAAAAGCTACTTCCATTTCAGAACTGATAGAGTCATTCACACACCATGTATAAAATATAAACACCAGACACTTGGTGTTGTGCAGCTACCTGACAAAGGCATTAAGTTAGTTGGGCTCACTTGAAGCACGGTCTTTTTTATATTTTCAAAACACCAAGTTTTGTGCAAGTATTCAGGCTGCCATGGCAACATGGTACATTTGTTCCCGAGTGTCATTTCCCATCACAATTGTTGGGTTTTGGGTTTCTTTTTTTTTTTCAGAACTTTTCCCGACTTCAAAACTTTGGTTGCTGGGGCAACATCTCCCTTTGAAGGGATGTGATTGGTTGTGCCCATCTGTGCTGAGGCAAGGGCTCTTCTTTGAAGACCGTGAGCTACAGCAAGGGAGGAGGTGTTAGGGAGGCTAAAAAGATACCCAGGGAAGCAGGGGAAGAGGAAGGAGCTGTGCTAAGAAGTGTCTGCGGAGGGGCAACGCACGCCTTCGCATGAGGCAGGTGGGATGATCTCTGAGTGGGAGGCTCCAGGCTTGGCAGTGGTGAGCTAATGTGCCACATGACATCACTGGGGATATTAACTGTATTTTGGGTGAAAAAACCACTTTGCCTTCAATGTAGATTGTGATGCGCAGTCCTCACAAGACCTCTACAAGAAAGGAGCTTGCCACTGGGCTTGTTTGACACGAGAACTGACTGAAGCAGAGAGAGCTTGAATGAACTACTGCAGGTCACCTAGTAAATGAGCAGCTGATACAGGAACAAGCCCCCGGAGGCGTTGTGTTCCATTCGTAAATCATCATTATTCTGATATTTAACCTACGCTTAAACAGAAACCCATTTCCCTTCTACAGAGAAGCACTGCAATCACTTCTTCTCTTGCTAACATATTGCAGTCCTCACCTCTGCTATGTGTCGATGTATTTGGCTGAAATGTGCTGAAGCAGGGACTCCTTTCTTTCCAGACGGTGAGGTCCAGATCTACACCATTCCTGAAATCCTGCTGCAATGGACGTGATCGCCACCAGCAATCATAACAGCTCTTTAACTTGGGTCATCACCATCACTTGGCTGCCTACAGGGTGGAGCTGAGTCACAACACAACACAGCGAGTAGCTCTGGGAGACTCCAGTGTGCTGCATCCAGCAGAAAGAGCAAATGGGTAGAGGAGGAGGCCCCAGAGGTGTGGCCGGGTCAGCACTGAGCAGAAGCTGGCGGCTCTGAGGAAATGCTCATCGGAGGATGAGTCCATGCATGCACCACAGGAATCCACACAGGGTGAGGAGCAGAATGAGGCAGAAAGAGAACAGGCAAAGGGGTGGCGAGAAGACAATAGCATGGCAAACTTGCTGCTATTGCAGGGCCTGGGAAAACCAGTACCGGGAAGACTCTCCTGTCACAAATCAGCATGAATGGCACGAGTAGGAAAATTAGCTTCCATTTCATTAAAGATGCTGAGGAGACAAAGGAAACAAGCAGCAAATAGAGATCAGGCAGGCAAAACTCTTTGGAGGGAATTTATTCACTGTGTCAGTGGCCTCTTGTGGAGCAGAGGTGTTGACACAGAGGGCTGTGATTCAGCCCACGAGGAGAGGTGGGCTGGAGACGGAATGGTGGGAAAACAAAAAGGAGCTAACAACACAAGGTGGGGGATACCACAGAGGTGAAAACTTATGGCACGGGTTTCTCTGCGTCTTAAAGAGCGGGGAGAGTTCGGGAGGATTAAAAAATACCATGGATATGGCATGTGTAGGATGAAGGAAACTCCCATGAGCAGAGCCTGGGATTGAAGAAGCCGGATTTCATCTATCCTCCTTTGCTGTTAACTCCTGTGCACCTTGGGCTAAGACATGGTGCTTTCCCGTGCTCCAACTCCATCCTCTTCGGAAGGGATGACTTCAGAAGGGATGATGCTCCAGTAGCACCGAAGTGTTTGAGAAGATAGAGGTGTTACGGGTTGCAAGGTCACTGCTGAGTCACTGCTGGGACTAGGAGTTGAGGACTGGGGAGTGAGATGGCACAGGCATGCTTTACAGAAGATCTCCCCTCCTGCCTCTCAGCAGACCCTGTTACCCTTTTATTTTACTTGCCTCCACCAACACCCATCGATCTCGCAGTCTGAGCATCCTTCAACTGCACCATCAGCCCTTTGCTCTGCTGTCACCTTCAAATGAGGGAGCCCACAAAAGCGGGCAGAAAAATCAGAGAAGTCAGCTCATTTAGAGCAATTTGGGCTGTACAGATTTCACCTACCTCTTGCTGCTCACTCTGGGACCCAGAGCAGAACCATTTAAATCCTTTCTTATGCAATCAGCAGGTGGTTTACATGCTTAAAACAAATTGCCACTTCAATAGGGGTTCTCCAAAGCCCTTGGCTATTGCTGCCTGTAAGCCAGCATCTTTCTCACCTTGGAGATGCCCACAATAGTTGCAGCTGAAAAGCAAAGCCAGTGAGTAGATATAGGGTAGGTACCAGCTTCTGCTTGACCAGAGGGCACAACTGATTTATTAGACTGTCTCGCCGTGTCTCCACTTTGCAGCCTGTGTCTCAGTGCCCCAGATCCAGGCCGATGGTGACTCTGAGACCTGTGTAGGCATCACTGGAGATAAGGCTTTGATTTCTTTCCCTTTCAGCAATTCAGAGCTGACTGCATAAGCAGAGTCAGATACAAACCCACTGCCTGGATCACCACCTGCCTGTTCCAAATCTGGGTCACTGTGGCATTTGAAAACACACACAGTCAAGACAGCCCTGCCAGGCAAAAGCAAAGAAGGAAAGTAAACATAAGAAGTGCTCTTGATGTCAGAAGAGAAACATACAGACACAGGAGGCAGCAGGCTTTTTGTTTCTCCTGCATTTAATTATCTTCAATGTTTCCTTCCCAAGGGCACTGAATTTTAACTGCCTCTTCCATGTTGATGGAGGAGACCAAAAATGGCCTATGTTAACTGCATGTCTGGCAGGGAACTCCCCGGGGGCTGCAGCCTCTGAATTCTGGGACACTTTCCTCTGTCCAAGTGATCACAAAAGCAGCCCAAAGAGTGGCTCCCATGGTGATAATATTTCTCTGGTTATTTCCAGGGACTGTCAATGTCCCCGGACTTCTCTTGTATGGGCACTGACTACGGGGAGCTTCCCTCACTGGTCCTGGGTGTCTCACAGCTTTGGCAAGCCCACCTCATGGCTAGAAGCCTTTGCTGAGGTTATGAGAGCCCAAAGGCAGCGCAGTGCCTCTGCTCTCTCATGAGTGACAAAGAATGTCCCTGGCGCACAGATGAAGCAGGTGAAGAAGGCCCTACAGCTCCTGATATACTCCAGCTCATGGCAGAGGCTGAAGAAGCCCTCGGGACCTCCTTCCTGCCTGCAGATTCCACAGCAGGGGGGAGGGGATGGGGTACCACTTCTCTCCCATGCTCAAGCATCTGAGAATTGCCTGGGAGTCTTCTACTCCCAAAGGCAACAGTCAGCAGCTGCTGGACAGCCCAGCAAACAAACAAGCAACTTCTGCAAAACGTATCTGGACATCAGCCATATTAACCATGAGCGCTGCTCTCCCCTGTGGATGCAACAGCTGCCCGCTGGAATAAACAGGAAACCATCTTATCCTCTGAGGAGCAAGAAAGGTGAAAGGGTCATGACTGTAAATTGTGTGTCTCTGGGTTTAGGGCATGCAGCATGAGCCACAAACAAATAGGTCTTCTGTTTTTTCTCATAGAGCAGGGGCTCAAATGCTGGGCTTCTCCTTCTGAGACGGTTCTCTGACCTTATGTTACCCTTTTCTCCAGTACAAGAGACAAAAGAGCAGCAGTCCTGGCTTCTCCAGTGAGGTTCTGGAAAGCAGTCAAACAACACGGCAAGGGAGGCACTGTGGCAATACGCCTGCCAGGTGATGTGCAATACTGGTGTGGGTACGTCTTGACCGACTCTGCGTGACCACACGGGGTCGTTTTGTGTGATTTGGGCTATGAATGTGTGTGCTTCTGCACTCTGCCTTCCTACCAGCTGGTGAAGTTCATCACTTTGAGCCCCTTTGGGATCAACTTGTCTTGGCTATTTTAGAGTGCTTACTTTTCCAGCCTCTTGGAAAGCAAATCAATTTTACAACAAATGAAGGCACAGTGAGAATTTGCTTTTGCCCATGGAGCGCTTCGATTGCTGGGTTCCTCGGCTGGATCTCTAGGATTTCTCATGTCATGCAGGAGGTCAGGTGGGCTGAGCCAGAAGGGGCCATCAGACCTCAACAACTCAACTTTCAGTTCGACTCTAGACTGGGGAAGCTTCACCCTCTTTCCATGTGGTGTATCTTATACTATAAGTTGCATCTGCACTGAATAACGTACAGCGAAGTGAGGGTACAGAGTGGCAGTAGTGAAGTTACTGTGGAAATCATGTTATTTTAATTGCCTGACCCAGGGGAAGGCGGGTAAATCAGACATTTTGGTTCCTCTGTTGCAGCAACTGTACTGCCGAAAGATCTGGATCGAGCATCAGGTACACAGGGCTCTGCCACTCACCAGTTTGAGAAAGCCACATGATGCTGGGAAAGCCGTTCCCCTCCTTGTGCCCTTCGGTTATCCTCAAGCCAGGCCCTCACCCTTCACTTGCTGGACCCACACAGTTGCCAAACCTCCCAGGCTGGTGCCAATCTCTGCATTCCTGGTCAGATCACCAAGCGCATCCTCATCAGAAAACACAAATAGAAGATGGAATGTGCACCTTCTTCTGGTGAGAGGGCCTAGCACAATGATATTACCTCTATGCAAGATGACTTGTCAACTGTTGATCTAAAAACACTCAAAATACCTCGAGCACTGTGTATTTAACTCTGTAGTCCTAGCCATATACTGAAGCTCATCTTTATGATCACATGTGACAGAGTCCACAAAGTACCAGGTGCAGTTTGAGACCTGACAGATTCCATCAAGTGAAGGATTTCCAGAAAGGAAAGATGCCTACATATCTATTTATAGGTGCCTATTTATAGCGCAGAGGTGCTGGATGCTGATGAGCACACAGCGTGTGGCCAGCTGTGGATAGACCTGCTTTCCACTCAGCAAGCTTTTCACGGGTACTTCGACCAAGGCAGGCAGGCTAATGCTCCTGCTTTCGCTCTAAGGGACCAAAAGTTGTGTGGTGCCAAGGGCATATAAAGCAGTGTTGCCCAGCTTTTCTGGCCAGAGTGTTTTCTGCCCAAATGGGAATCTGAGAAAAGGAAAAAAAAAAAGTATTAGGAATAAAAAAGGGTGGTGAGACAAGGTGAAGATCAAGAACAGGGAGAGGAGGTGGAGCATTTTAGCTGGATACAAGCTGAAGGGCAGGGAGAAGGACGGCCAAGAAGCAGCAGATGGTCCAGGGGACATTCTCTGGTGCATGTCGTTTGGTGTCCCATTCCTAACAGGCAGCCCTGAGAGCTGATCCAGCACATTACACCCCTATGTCCTGCCTGCCCGTGAAGCCAGCAGCCTAGAAAACAGAAGTGGGAGGCTTGTCCCAGGTGCTCTGCAAGGTGGCCAGGGACTGACTGCATTGGCTAGGAAGGGGAATAGGAGGGTATGACCATGCAGAAAAGAGAGACCGGGTACGAGACATTCTTTGTGGAGGAGGAGGAGATAATGGACTCTGACACTGCTGAGAGAGACCTGGAGCAGAGGTGTGCAGGAATGCACAGGAATGGCAGGTGAGGTTGACTGGTTTGTAATTTCCAGGGTCTTCCTTCCTGCCCTTTTTGAAGACTGGAGCAACACTGTCTTTCCTCCTGTTCTCAGGAACCTCTCCCATTCTCCACGGTCCCTCAAAAATGATGGAGTTGGTAGAGCAGCAACATGAGCCAGCTCTCTAAAGAAGAAGGAAAGGGTGTTGCAAAGAGATGGGCAAAATGGGGTGAAGAGCAGTGGGCAAGTTCTAAAGGACTTGAAACTCATCATGAGACACCTCCACCCAGCAGTCCACATCACGGGCGCCCAAAGCCACGACACGTGTGCTGTTCCATGGGGTGATATCGTGGCACGGGGCATTGCTGCACCACGGTCTCCTTCCAGAGACTTCTCCCTTTGTCTCTCGGTCTTTCCTGGCACTGTCCAAAGCAACTCACAGGGATTTCTTTGCTACCACAAGACCAGTTCTCATCCTGGCGAGGGCTGGAGAAGCCCTAGGATGTGTTAATGTTAGTTATGGCAGCAGGTAGAATCTGTCACTGAGATTGGGCTGCTGTTGTGCCAGGCACTACACAAAACTGTGGCAAGAGGTGGTCTGTGCTCCAAAAAAGTTGTTATCCAGGACAGGCAAGGAGATGAAGTTGCTTGTTCAACTGGCAGTAGCAGAAAGGGGGAAGAAGCCCCAGCTTCCTTTGTCTGAGGTTGGTGCTTGGTGGACCAGCTCAGATTGTTTCCCACATTGCCCATATCAGCATATTCCGCTTGCCAGTGTTTATCTCACATCCTTGAGCAACAGCCCGCAGGACTCTGCAGTTGGGGTTTGTTTTGTTTCATGGAGGAAGTGACACTTACAGCACGCTCAGAGGTTATGTTTCTGCATTGCAACAGCTCTCATCCTACTCCGAGATGGAAGAGATTCGAGTGGTGCAGATGTGATGACTCAGCTTTGCTGGATTTTACAGGAGTGGAGCTCCAGTGGCATTTCCACAGAGATATTCTGATGAGCTTGGTGTACGAGGAAAGTGAATCAAACCTAGTGAAGCTGCCCCAAAGTTAGCTATCCAAAGCAAGCCTTCACCAAAGCCCTTTTCCTCCGATACAGCAGTGCAGCACACAGGAAAGACACGCACATCTCCCCCGTTTGAAATGCCTATGATGCAAAAATACCTACTCAGTCTAGCTACCCTGACCTCCTTTTGTGGTAAACAAAGGGAAAACAAATGCAATTAGGGCACAGCTTTCTAGTTGCTTTTAAACATTTACTTTGGATAAAACAACTCGCTGTCTGGAAGTGCTCACTCCCCTGCACTGACACAAAATGCACCTCGCTCAGGCAGAAGCTCCTGGTGCCTGGTCAGATGAATTCCAGTCCAGTCCTCCCATGAAGAACCAGAAAAGGCTGATAAGAGCTCAGTGCACTGGATCTTTTTGGAGTGAGAAACTCCCCTCTGCTCACACAGATTAACACATTTTGTGAGGAATTACCTGTAATCTGCAAATTTGTGGTAACAAGAAGGCGAGTGGCTCCTATACAAGCCCAAGCTTGAATCAAAGGTACCCGAGCATCCTTGGCAGCTGCCTGCTCTGGGGTGATCACACTCGCCCAGCTGCACTTCCCAAGGAGACAAGCCACGTGTGGGGACAAGCCTCCTGTGCCAGTGACATAGCACTGAGACAAGGAAGGGACAAGCTCAGATCAGTAAGGGAAGGCTGTGCTGCTCGGATGTAAAGTGGCTGAGTCCAGCTGGTTTTAAGTCCTGGCCAAAAAATTTGAGAAGGAAGAGCCTGATGCTGTTTCTTCAACCTGCAGTTGGCTTCACCAGGGCCACCACCAACTCTGGCTGGTCCGAGCAAACCCTTGATCCCATAACCACCACCAATCACATCAGGAGTGCAGCACGTGCCTCTGAAAACACCCACAGAGATGCAAAAAGGGAGGCCGTTGAGCCCCACCAACGACCACCGTGGAGCCCAGCCGGGTACGCCCTGCATCCCCCCAGCCTGGCCCCACGGGACCCCTTGGTTTCCCCTCCTGGAGGAGGCAGCGCTGCATGCAGCACGGCAGCCCCGCATCCTCAAGTCTCTGGTACCCTCTGCTGGCCCTGAGCGTTTCTTTTGCTAAGGCAGCTTCCCCCGGGGTGTGTTTATCACTCTGAAGGTCACTGGCAGACAGAGCAGCAGCCCCTCTGGTACTCGCAGCAGCTTTGCTCACCGCAGTGCCAACGCTGCCCTGTCTTTAGAGCCCCTCCCCTGTGCTCTTGCACATCCCACCCACACCTCACACCTTTGGGAGGACTTCAGAGAACCAAGACTGCTTGGCTAAAAATGATGAACACCTGGAGTTCTGAGACATGCAAAGTCACCCAGCAAGCACAAAAGAGTGAGTGGCTGCACCAGGGTACCCTGGGGCAGAAAGCCCAGGAGAGGCTCCTGGCAAATGGGACACCCCGCCCCATGGCTACAGGCACATGAACAAGGGGGTAGAGCTAGGGAGAGAAGCACACAGCTCTTGGGACATGGCCCTGCATCCCCATCCTCATTTAGCACTGCTCTACCCACCCTGTGGCAAGATGGGGGCTCTGCCCACACCTCCAGCAAGGCTTTCTCACCCTTCATGGATACCTCCCCCCTGTCCCTCAGGGAAGCCCCAGACCCTGGGCTACCACTACCAGGTTTTATTTTAATACAAACTAAAAGCTTTTGCAGTTCAATGAAACATTGACACGACGCGGTGAGGGAGCACCCCAGGAGAACCCTGACTGCCCCAAACCCTGGTTGAAGAGAGAAGCCCCGGGCTGTTTGCCTCCCCAGGGAAAAGGCTTCTTCCAAGAGCAGGCTCTGACCCCACGGGGCATTTGCCTGCGTGTGGGCCCAGGTCAGGCAGCAGCTGTTCCCTCCCCACGCGTGGGACGCGGGAAGTCACTTGATGCGGTAGAGGACTTTGCGTTGCATGCGGTGCTGGATCTCCCCCCGACGCATCATCAGCTGCAGCACCTTGTAGATGGCGTGCTCGGGGTATTTCTGGAAAAGGGAAGAGCAGGGGGAGATGAACTTGTCAGGGAAAAGCTCTCCAGAACCCAGCAGGAACCTGCAACCACCGCTAAAGCTTGGCTGTGCTGGGGGTGGGGGGAGAAGGGGGGGAAGGAGGAGCCCGGTGGCAGCAAGCACTCGACATTCCCTTCCCCTTTCACAGCTGTCTGCAGCCAGTGTCACAGATCAAACAGTTCTGGTTTCAAGGGTAGGACCCCAACCTACCCAAGCTGGGTGCTTCTGCAGAAAAATGAGTTCTTGCCTCACACCCCTTCAACTCCGCAGTCACACTGCACACTACTCCCTCCAAACAACTTCAAATGCAGATGATGACCAAAAAAGGCTCTCCTCCTGCTGAGCAGCAGCCTGGAGCACTGGGTTTCACAGCCCAACCCTCCACGGCACCCACCTGCCGCACGAAGTCCTGGACAATGCTGTGTTCTGACACCTGAGAGCCAATGGCGAAGCGTCGCTTGAGCTGCTTCTCAATGCGGGACAGCATCTCTTGGTCCTCCTGTGTCGTGAAGCCTTCTGCCCCTGGAGAGAGAGGCTGTGTGACCTCTGTGCTGCCCTGACGTCGCTCTCAGAGCCGGAGTGCCCGTCTCATATGTTTCCCACCACAACTGCATGTCTCGGAGGCTTTAGGGAAACCACGAGCAAAACCAGCATTAAAGGTTCTGGAGCTCTGCAGACACAGCTGAACGTGGACCTGAGTGCTGGACCTTTCTTCAAACCCTTTGTGCCACGCTGCCTCTCAAGGAAACATTGTCTCCACCTCTATAGGGAAAGATCTTAGAGGACAAACAGGTTGGGGAACCACCTCCAGCATTGGATCTGCCCTTGGGACCACAAGCAGCCAGACCCTCCTTCCCTTGCTCAGCATAAGTGGAGACCCTCGGTGCCATCTGTCATTGCCCTCCCCGTGAGCCACAGCCCCATAAGGCCCGATGGCTCCTTGCTGCCGTGGGCATTGCTTTGCCTTTGCTCAGAAAGCAGGTCCAGCACCTGCCCCGGGGGTGCCTGGTAGCACCCCCTGCCCCTGCTGGCCTGGTCTACTGGAATAGTGCGTCCAGCTCTGGAGCCCTCAGCACAGGAAGGACATGGACCTGATGGAGCAGGGCCAGAGGAGGACACAAGGATGATCA
>JANIJG010014594.1:0-16355 GCA_024611175.1 Megaceryle torquata
AGGGGGTGGGATTCACCCTCTGACCTGCAGCACGCCGCAGGTGCATGCAGCTTTGCCCAACCATCTCCTGCCCACCTCCACCATAACGTGCAGGCAGCTGTGTGTGGAGCTCGGCTGGGACGTTATTTCGGTTTGTGCTGTGAACTCGTGAACTCGCAGGCAGAGCCCTGGCCAGCCCGATGAGCAGCATCCACAAATAAACAAATAAATTAGGAGAAGTAGGGAAGCCAAACCCAAGAGGCAGCTCAGCAGCCCCTAGATGTGTGCAGGCTTCCCATGCAGGCAGCACTGCCTGGAGATCATGGAATGGTGGGGGTTGGAAGGGACCTCTGAAGATCATCTCATCCAACCCCTCTGCTCCATCCAGCAGGGTCACCCAGAGGAGGGGGCCCAGCATCGCAGTGCCCAGGCAGGTTTGGAATCTCGCTGGAGGAGGACACTCCACAACCTCTCTGAGCAGCCTGGGCCAGGCTCTGGCACTGACAAAATGAAGAGAAGTCCCCACACTACCATCCCCGTGTCTCCAGAGCCTCCCTCCCTCCAGCAAGCCCCCAGCTACCACCATTCCAAGGTCAAGCCCAGCACACCAACCTGCCCCAGAGTGTGTGATATGGGAGCTTGGGGATGTCCCACCACAAAGCCAGCCAGGCCCTGAGCCCGAGAACGAGCTTAAGCGCTTAAACTGGTATTTGCTGGCAGCACCTGAGGGCTGTGCCTGCAGCAGGGTGCTCAGCGGCTGTACCCACAGAGCACCCCTGCCGGAAACAGCCCGTGCGAGGGTGCTAACGAGTGGTGCTTCCTTGTGGGGTTGTGGGAGCCAACCCTGCTCAGCAAGGCTCACCATGACACCGGTGTCATGATACCACAGCAGCCTGGTGTCTGCCACCGCAGCGCTGCGCCACAGCGCCTGGAAACGGAGCGGGGCAAAAGCTCAGAGCACAGAGAATTTGGGGTACCAGCTGCCCCGGGGAGAGGGGCACACCAGGCTCCTGGGTCTCCCCCCGAGCTCCTCTGAGCTGTGGCTGTTGGAAGCCACGGGATGGCTCTTTTACAACTCTCAAATGTGGGGATGTGCGGGGCCAGCTGCCGGCCTTTGGCTGAACGCTTGGGAAAGAGGAATAAGAATGAGGGCCGGCAATGGGTTAATGGGAAGGAGGTGACACCCTTGTCATCTGTGTCTCTCATCACAGGGCACCTCTCCACTAGCCCCCAGGCTCACCCCATCCAATGCCAGGCCCGCTGTTATCCCACTGCTTCCTGTTGTAAATTATTTCCAGAGCAAGTGTGAAACAATTAAACAAACCGAAGGGCAGAGTCTGCTCGTCAGATCAAAGGAGCGAGCCCTGCAGCGCTACCTCGCTCCCGCGCTCTCCCCTCCTTCCCTGCTCCTCCTGCATTCATCACTTTGGGCTCTAAAAGCTTGCCTTGGTCCCTGGTCTGGGTTGTGGAGTTGGGGCTCTGAGCAGAGCACGATGCTGCTCAGGGTTCAGGTGCTGCTGGGAGCTCCATCTCACTCTGAAACCTTAAAGCATCCCGGGGAGATGCCACTTGGCTCTCTCCATCGCAGTGGAGAAGGGACAAGGCCAGGCCATCACTGCCTTTCAAGAGTAAATAACAGATGCTGAAGGACGTGAGGCTGTAATGCCTCTTCACCCTCATTTTCTACCCTTGGCAGGGGAGTGGGTACTCCCCCCACTTTGTCCTCCCTGTGGACATGAGTAGGATGGCAGCAGCTGGGCAGCAGGATGAGGCCCATGCCTCCACCCTGGTTGAGCAATGTCCCTGTGCCACCACGACTGTACCACCATCTTCAGCCCCAGACAAAGGCAAGGCAGCTGCTGGGGCAGCCTGAAGTTTCTACCCCTAAAACTTCCTTGGGGATGGAGACTTCTGTTCCCTTTCTCTCCATCTTCTCCCTTCCTTCTTCGCCATCAGAGCCCAGTGAGCAGGGAGCATCTCAGCTCTACCTGCCTGGAAATACCGGCTGAAGCTTTGCCCGGGCTTGTTCTCCACGTGCAGAAAGCTCCGTGCGTTCAGCTTAGCTGCGCTCAGGGGCTAGCTCCCAAAACTGGAGAGAGCCCCCCTAGACCTTACAGACCATCGTGGGTGTACGCTGGGCCGTCGGTGTCCCCGCTGTGCCTAAGTCACCTGGAGACAGAGGGGTGGTGATGCTGGCTGCCGTGCAGCCTGGCAGGATGCGGTGGTAGGACCGGCTGGTGGAGACACCCAGCCCTGCCTGCTGCCCTGGCCCTGCTGTGCTGGGCATTGCTGGATAATCGGGTGTTCCTGGCACCATCTGCTCTCAGGATGCTGGACACCCATGAGCTTAGGGCTGAAAGAGCCCGTGGGAAGCCCTGTGTGAGCCCTGGCCCTGGCGTTCCACTGCGGTGGGGAGGGTTTGCCCATGGCATCTGGGGCAAGGCTGCAGATAAACACAAACACCCCCGAGCGTGCTGTGCCACCTCACCCCCGGAGCACAAACGAGCACATACATCCATTTATGCCACCACCCGGGGGCTGCCATGACCCCGTGGCAGTGGGGCCGCTCATGGGGGACGTAAAACACTCCTTAGTGGTTTCCCACGGGCAGGATGAGGGCATGGGCATCTCAGTGTGAGGATGGTTCCTCCAGCCAGGTGCTGCTGGGAGATGCCCCTCTTTAATCCGGTGCCATCCTCCCCCTGGTACAGGGGGGATCTGGTGCAAAAGCCTCGCCAGGAAACTCCTCGAGTTTCCTTCTCCCAAACACCTCCCCCAGAGACTCCTACCAGGGAAAGAAAAAGGGGAGGAAGAGAAAAGTCAGTGTTCAACATAAATCTTTTTGCAATAAGAGGTGAATATGACATAAATCCAAAGCAACTTTTTTATTTTGAATGGTCTTCAGGGGTTAAAAATAATGGGATTTTAGGTACTCTTAAAAATAGCGTTCATAAAAGGCTTTAATAGAAACCTTGGCAACTGTCCATGTGATTAGTGATTTAAAAACATAAAACCTCCACACATGTTTAAAAGTTTTAATAAGTTAAAATTAAATGAGTGAAACTCTGGGAATATTTTTCTGTTACTGCAAGCTAAGAAAATTATGTCCGTTAAGCAAAACTTAATACAAATATAAACAGGTAATGCACATCTGTAAATTATTTTCATGTCTCCAGGGGCTGGAAAAAAACCTAAGTGAGACCAGCATTCTTATATATATTTCGCCTTGACAGCTCAGGAAAAAATTTGCCAAAAACCAGAGTTAGAGCACTGGGCTGGCGTGGGAAAGTTGGTTTAGTGAGAAATTTGCCCTAGGCTATTTAAATAAAAACAGGCGTTTTTTTAATGGCAAATGCCTGTTAAATACAAGCAACACGGCTTCCAATCGCCTGAGTAACTGGTGTGCCTATTCCTTCTTGATACTTTCATCTCTTTATCATCGCAATCAATATTTTGCTCTTACACATTCAGTGCAATAAAAACAGAACCGATAAGCAAGACATCAAACTGGATCTCTCCTGCTTTCCCCACCGTGCTTTGGCACTCCTCTGCCGCCTGCTTCTCGGAGCGGTGCGCAGAGCTCGCCCTCCTTCCTGCCCGGTACTCACACCCGCACCCTCGCTCATGTTCCCAAAAAAAAAGAGTAATTTTTAGTAATGAAGCGTGAATCGAAGCTGGGTAGAGCATCCTGGAAAGTCTGAGGCAGATAAAAATACAACTGGTCATGGAGTCTGCGATGTAAAACTATCCCAGCCAGAGCTGCCCCATAATGGGATTAAGCTGCGATCCCCCAGGGCACCGGAGAAATGAGGCTGGATTTGCAAGAATAGTCTAAATCCTGATTTTTCTTTTATTTTTAATTTTTTTTTTCTTAAATAGCTGAGTGGAAGATCGTGTACAGACGACCATAGGATAAACCACACTGATAACACCATCCCTCCGGCGCAGCACCTCCAGCAGCACGTGCCTGGGGAAGACCTCTCCTCCATGGATTGGTTCCACCCGGGTCAGAATGGGACAGAGGACAGCCAGGCCTTGCTACTGTAGGCACAGGTCGGTGCCATATGTGTCCCTGCCCTGGCACGGCTGATGTGCCTGGGCTTGGCACCCACGGGGTTTTCCTCCTCACAGGCTGCTGCAACTGGTTGTAATTGGAGGGTTGCTTCTGGCTATCATTTCTCGGTGTGTGAAGTCAGTTTGGTAACTCTCACCCACGGGATTAGCGACAGGCAGGGAGATGTCCCAGAGGAGCAGATTTCCCTGCACTGCTTGTACCTGGGTGAAAGGTGCTGCTGTGCTATTGCACTATAAAATCTGTGTCATGTTTAAAATAAAACAACTTTATGGGCTGCGAAGGGAGAACAGGTGTCGGGCAGGCATCTCTCAGCCCATCCCCGGCCTCGCTGTCCCTTGTGCTGCTCTTATCCAGCTCTATAAAACAACTGAAACATTCCTGTTGTGTAAACAGAGGCCGAAGGGGTTTATGGAGTCATGGGTGATGATGTGGCTGGTTCCAAGCCCGTCCCATCTCTTGTGCGTGCTGGGGTGTGGATGCACCTACCCATGTAGGCTGGCTCGGGATGAGCGTCCTCCTTGGTCCCTTGGTGCTTGTCCCTGTCCCCTCCATGCTTGTTCACACCCTTGCACCTCTCCAGGTGCTGCAGACCTTGTGTGTCCCCATCCCCTCCCTCACCGGGGGTGTCATAGGCACCCAGCTCAGGGAAAGGGGTGGCCATGCCCCCTGTGGTGAGGACACAGGCAGTGACCCCAGCCCAGCCTTGCCCCCAGCCCTGGGACCACGCAGCACATGTTTGCACCTTGCGTTTCATGCCACTCTTCTTTCAAAACCATCCATTTCTTTCCTTCTTCTTCCATTCCTCCCTTTCCCACTGAAGCACAAGGGACTTTTCATCGTCACAGCAAAGGAATTGCTCACCGGCGTGTGCGGAGGGGCCAGGATCAGACCTTTTCTGATATTTACATTAAATAATTGAAAACCATTGCTCGCAGCAGTGGAAACCCAAGCGTGATTCTCTGCGCACAAGCCCAGGCATGAACCTGATACTGGATTTCTGGACTGCTGTGCAGTGCCAAGCACATCTGAGCTGCACTGGCATCCCCGCAGTTTCACCCAGCCCCGTGCCGCTGGGATTCGCCTCTCCCAGGGCAAGCGCTCAAGAAAGACGTCATGCCGTGGGGACACTCGCTCTGTGCGGGGTTTGGGGCGGGTTTTTGGGGAGAGGTTGCTCCCAGAGGCCTGGGCATGCCCCTTCTCGCTGTGCTGGCCTGGGGGGGGGTTAGAGGGGGCTGGGTTGCAGGGTCTTGGGATGCCACTGATGCCAGCAGTTAGTTTCAGGGGCAGTTCAGTGCCAGCTCTGTTCTCACAGCAATGGGATTCGGGACTTGGGAGCTTTTGCATCAGGCTGAAGCCAGCTGAAATTCTTAAGCGATTACAAAAAGAGGGTAAAAAAGTGCTTTCTGCATCCCAGCCCCTGCTGCTTGCTCTGTTCATGGGCGCTCCCACCACCGCCCCCTCTTTCCTTCCGTGTGGAAACGAGAAGATTTGGAGGTGTTTCATTCGACAGAGTGTCTGCAAAACAGCTCTTTCCCCCTCCAAAAACACGTGCAGAGGGGACTGCGCATCTTCTGCGCCAATGAAGGGTGTTTTGGGCTATGGGGACCCCTCTGCCAGGGTGGTGTGGGGGGCTCCTGCATCCCATCCCCCCCATGGCCAGGCACATGTGTGAGGACTGCTGTTGGGGAGCGCTTCCCACCCAGCTCTGACCTTGGTGCCTCCCAGCAAAAACACCTCCTGGAGAGGGGCCAAGCATAATAGCCAGTTCCTTCTACTCCCTTCCTTCCCAGGCAGCCACATTATCACAGGGCTCGGCCGTGAATCAAAGCCAGGCACACGAAGATGGGAACCAGGAGAAATCGGCTGAAAGACGCCGTTTCCGCTTGGAGATGAGAGGCTGAGGGGCACCGGCTGCCTCGCTGGAGCCGCCTGCTTTATCACGGGCTGCCCCATCGCAGCGGGCTCCCTGCCTGTGAGAGAGAGAGGGAGGGAGACACCCCCCCCCACCAAAACCACCCTTGGGTGCACCCAGGAGTCCCAGGAAACCCCCCGTCATGCCCAGTGCATCCTTTGTGACAGGTCACCAGGGGTTCCCTGCCCTGTGCCACGGTGGCTCCTACGAGGCTGGCTGCGCTTGGGGGCTTTTGTGGTGCCAAAGGGTTTGGAGAAGCCCCAGAGCCCATTCCCCAACCTCTGCCCGCTGTCAGCTGTAGGTGAGGGATTTATTCCTTGGAATATCATTGCAGATTTTCTTTAGAATTAGGATGAAAAATAAGTTAAAAAAACCCCTGTGATGTCACGAGCCTTCATCCCTCTGTGGGGTCCCAAGCCCTTCTGCTGACGAGGGCTGCTGCCCACTGCCTCCCTTGCTGGGATGCAGGGGGGTCTCGCTCAGGCTGTCCACCCTCAGAGTCCTGGCTGGCCCACAGGGCTTCCCCCAGTCCCCACATAGAGGGACGGTCTCGCTACTCCCATGCTGTGGAGCAGGCACAGGGCTGCTGGCATGGGCCTGGCCGGGTGCTGTACCACCCACCGGCATCACCCCTCCCCATGGCACGGGCCAGCGTGGGTGGCAGGCTGGGAACCGGCCAGTAAAGAGATGCCATCAAGGTGTGAGCCCTCCCCTGCCAGCCCGAGTGGCTGACTTCAAAGCCTGGTGACCTTTCAAATGCAGCAGCTCTTGCACAGGGCAGTGAGAGCCACAGCTGGGGAGAAAGTGGGGAGCACCAGGGGGAAATTCATGCACCCCTGGACCCACTGGAGAGGTGGGGACAACCTCCTGCCCCAGCACATCGGGATAAGGTGATGCTACCCAGTGGGACCCCCCATACCCCGCTCTTGGCAGGAACCTGTGCTCCGGGCACGGCCAGGCAGGGCTTTCGCTGCCGCCTGGACTTTGGAGCGTAGGAGCTGCCGAGGGCAGTGGTGTCCTCGCTCCCTCCTGCTCTGGCACCTTGCCGAGCCCTGCCCGTGCAGCACACAGGCTCTGCCAGGGCCCAGCGTGGCTGGAACAGCTGCATTCAGAGCCATGGTCCCTGCATTGGAGCTCTGGGTGCCTGCGGGATGATGCTCCCATGAACATCCAGCAGCAAAAAACACATCAAAGCGCGTCCTGATGGCAGCGAATAAACAGGAAGGGAGAGAAAGACAAACACGGCTCCTTGCGACTGTGGGGGGAGAAAAACAACTCTCTCTCCAGGCGGGAGAAGGTTTGCTGCCCTCTCAGCTGCAACCCCGTGGAGAAATGTGGCAAATGAGCCAAATGAGCCAAATGAGCCAAAAGGGCTTGGGACCACCTGCTCCAAACGCTGCTGGGTGCACGGCTGCGGGGGGCTGAGTCCTGCTGGCAGGGGCTGCAGGGGTCAGGGTGCCTGTACATCTCCTGCTGCCCACACATGTCAGGGCATCATGCCCAGAGCTCTGCAAGCACAGAGAAAAATTGCTTTGGGAAAACTGGTGGAGATGGAGCTGAGCAGGAAGGCAGCTGCACTTGGCTTTGCAGCAGCAGCGCAGGGCATCCATGGCAGGCTGCTGCTTTGCCCACTGTCTCCTTGGTGCCTCGCGGTGAGGCCAGTTCCCAGGGCTGCCCGACGCGGCTGCACCAGGGTCCTGTAATAGGATTAGGGGCCTCCTTGCCCAGTCATCCCATCCTAATCCCGTCGGGAGGGGAGAAGTCAGGCTGGGACAAAAGGCATTAGCTGTCCACGCCTGGTTGTAGCCCGCTGACCTCTGAGCAGGCAGCAGGGACAGGGCACCAGCCGCAGACCCCTCGCTGCTGCCACACGGGTGGTCGCTGCCCAGTGGCACGTGCTGCCACGTCGGGGTCCCAAGTGTGTGGCATGGGAGCACTGGGCATGAGAGCACGGTGCTGGCACAGCCTGGCTGGGCGTCAGCGGGATGAGCTGATTCACCGCCTCGGAGCAGCTGCTGTCCAGCAAAGTTCCTGTTTTCCACTGAAATCCCCAACTCTGTGCCTGGAAAAAAACAAATGGGAGAGGAGCAGGTGCCTGGCCCCGTGCAGGGTGGCTGTGGGGGCTCAGCCCTGGCTGCCTGTTGAAAACACAAACTCTGGAGCTGGACCAGTCCATAAGCACAAACCGATGAAAGCAAACTCAAAAAGCTCTCCCCCAAAAAACCCCAAACTAAAGGGTTTGGGAGGGAGTCAAACCCCCCTACTTTAGAGCATGAGCCAAACTCAAAAGGTGGGAAAATGAAAAGGAATCCTTCGCTCAAGAGGGATTAGCCCCCACGTGCCTGCTGCCCTCCGCCCAGCATCGCTGCTGCCTGCCACGCCAGCCTGTGGTGGGTCCTGTGCCCACCCAGGGCAGCCCAGCAGGTCCCCATCCCTGCAAAGTCCTGTCCAGCACGGCCAAAACCACCTCTGCACCCATGGGGGCTGACTCAAAGAGTCAGACCTGGGCTGTCCCTGGTGCCAGGCTTTAAGTGTTCATGGATTTATTTGCACTCTTTGCACGGGCACAGCAGTGCAGGAGCAAAGCGCAGTGCCCGGGGAAGGGGGGCACAACCCACCCTGCAGCACTCCCGGGGTCGGCAGCAGCAGCCCTGAGGACAGCCCAAGGTGCCTCCTGCAAAGTGTCTTTAGGGAACACGAAGGCAAAGGGTTCAGCCAGGCCATTCCCACTCCCCAAACCACAGCCACCCGGGGGTGACACCCAGCACAGCACTGCTGGGGCATGGGGGCAGGCATGGGGGAAACAGCGCCCGTGTGAGAGCAGGCTGGCTTGAGCCTGAGCGGCTTCGGTTTGCTGAGTGGGATGTTTTCAAACCTACACTTAAGGGAGGAGGTTTGCCAACGGAAATATGTAACTGACTGTAAATAATAGCTTTTATCTGCAGCGGTACCCGTGAAATGAATACGCTCCCCGGCAGCGGCGGGGCAGAGCCAGCAGATCTGTGCAGGTGACAGCTCAGGGTGTTGAGTTACTGGCTCCCCATCACCACCGGAGCCCCCCAATGACTTGTGACAGGTTCATAAGCTGAGAAATGTGATGCTTTGCAAGGTTCAGTAAATATTAGGACTACTCCTCCCTCTTTCTGGTGCAGGTTTAATTGCTAGGATAATTCATGAGAGCACGAGGGGGAAAAAAAACCCCAAACATCTGGGAAAATAGGACCTGTTAAATAGAATCCATTAATAACAAAATAATTGTTCCTCTGCATGTGATTCAGACAGCTGCCTAATTGTTAATTACCTCGATACGAGAATAACAGGTAATTACGAGGCTACATCACGAGGAGATGACTTTTTTTTTTCTCTTCCTGCTTTTTTTCTTTTGGTGAATGCCGGAGACAGAACGTGCCCCAGCAGGTCATGCCAGGACCCAGAGCAGAGATGCACCCCAGGCAGGGTTCCTCCTGTGGGGGTGAGGTGGGAGCTCCATGTCCCTGGAGCTATTGCTGCTCTTGGACATAGATCCCAGAGCACACAGCTGGAGAGCTGGGGACCAGCCACCTTCCTCAGCCGTGGGACCCTGCCCGAGCGGGGCCCAGACCCAGCTCTGCGCTGAACAAACAAGAAGAGAAAGTTATTGGTGACCTTGGCTGTCAAATTCCCCAAGATTATTTTATTCCAGAGACATTCTTGAAATATTTTATTCCCATTTGTCTGCTGCAAAATGTGCTTTCTCTGCAAGTGCACACACACATGCACAGAGACACAGACAGACACACACACAGACACACACATGCCTGTGGACACCAAGCAAGTATCCAGTGGAGACAGGACTCTGCATTAAGTTTTTTTGGTCCAAGAAATGTTGCTGGGTTTTGTTTTCTAGAGGTGAGAGGATGCAGAGACAGCCAAGAGCTGCTGAAGGGGGTGGTAACATCTGTGCAACCAGTGGTGCTGCTGCTGGTGATTTATCATTACTGGTTTGGTGAAATTAATGCCTTTGGTTCTTTCTGCCAGCCAAGAGATAGCCAAGAAATGGGGAATTTGGGACAGACGAGTGTGGATGGAGAGAGCTGACACCTGAGCAGAGGAGAAGGCAGCCCCAAGTGTGGTTCTGTTCTCACTGTCCCCTCTCAGGGCCAAGTGCCTTTAGCCCCCTCCGTGCAGTTTGTGCTGTGGGTTGCTGGTGGGCTTCACATGGGAGTGATGGTGACCCTGCAGCAACGCAGCCCTGCATTGAGCCAAAAGTGGGGCAAGGAAACTGATCAGGAGCCAAAGCTGTTTGGGAGTTGTCTTCAGTGCAGCCAGTGACATTTGGGTTGGAAGAGACCTTTCAGATCATGGAGTCCAACCCTTAACTCAGCACTGCCAGGGCACCACTAACTCATGTCCTTCAGCACCACAGCTCCATGGCTTGGAAACCCCTCCAGGGTTGGGGACTCCACCACTGCCCTGGGCAGCCTGGGCCAGTGCCTCACAATCCTTTCAGGGAAGAAATTGTTCCTCAGGTTCAACCTAAACCTCCCCCAGCACAACTTGAGTTATTTCCTCTTGTCCTGTTCTCATTCCCTGGGAGAAGAGACTGACTCCCACCTGGCTTCAGCCTCCTGTCAGGAGCTGTTAGAGCCAGAAGGTCTCCCCTGAGCCTCCTTTTCTCCAGACTGAACAAGCCCAGGTCCCTCAGCCGCTCCTCACCAGACTTGTGCTCTGGACCCTTCTCCAGCTCTGTTGCCCTTCTCTGGATATTGCCCTGAGATGAGCCACTTGCAGCAGCCAGGCAGAAGGACCACACACCCTCTTTTAGAGCCCCAGCCAAGAGACAGCAGGCCTCTAGCAACTGCTCTTTGCCCTGTGAGGGTGATGGTGATAGGCCAGCATCAGCCTTGTGCCCATTCTTTCCTTTGTGAAGCGCTCAGAGCCAGCGTGGAGCAGGATGTGCTCAGCCTGGCCGCCCTGGCCCTGGGCACGTCCCACTGCCAGCAATAGGCTTGGGAGGGAGGGATGCTCCCTTCTCATCCCAGCTTCCTGCAGGCAAAAATAGCTACAGGCCCTGGGTTCCTGTGTATCTTGCGTATTTATAGTGTGAATGGCTGCATAACACTCTGCCCTTCTGGCCCTCACCTGCGTTTTGGGGAGGAAACATCTCCCTCCCGTGCGTTCGTGCGCGTCTTTCACGCCAGAGAGGCCCCGGCACTTCCCACAGTCACTGCATCAATCGGGTCCCAGCAGCGGGACCTACGTGACCACATGGGGATGGTGCTGGTCCCGGGTGGGATGCCCCGTGGGTGCTGTGGGTGTGGGAGGCACAGGAGGTGCCTGGCGCTGCCCTCCAACATGCATCTGTGCAGCAAGGGTGAAGTCTGCAGGATGGCAAGATCCTTTAGAGAAACCAAAAAGCAGCAAGACCACAAGGCAGCCCCATCTCAGTGCTGCCCAGGGCCATCAGCCCCCAGCCGTGCTGTGTGACAATGTCCACCGGCTTCCCTCGGCTGCCTGGGGGCCGGATGGCACTGGTGAGGGCAGGCCTGGCACAAATCACCACTCACAGCGGTGACAGGAGCTTATTTTTCTAAGCAAATCACCAAAGAGGCTAAATATACATTTTCCATTCAGTTCCCCAAAGCAGCGATAGCCCAGAGCCTAAAAATAAATCCCTTTTGATTGTGCCTGGGCCAGAATTAGACTGACTCTGGATCAAGCCCCGTTCAGCTTCATCCCACCCTGAGTCCTTTGTCTCTCTCTGGGCTCCAGGTGGCAAAGGACATGGTGACCCCATGTTACCCCCACCTTCCCCAGCTCCAGCCCCGGAGGTGCTGCTGCAGCACGTGCCGAGGAGCAGCGGAGAGCAGAAGGGTGCCTGCGGCCAGCGTCCGTTGCAAGACTCATCTGCTGGAAGAGCTGGTGTTTTGCAAGGCTTTCCCCAGCCCAAGGTATGCCAGGTGCTGACCCAAACTCCAGCGTGTCCCCCAGTGCCACACCATGAGCCTCCAGTCCCGGCTGTTGCCTCAGCCCTGGGTGCCCAGAAGCTCACAGTCCCACCTTCAGCCCCAGTCCAGCCCCATGGGTTTTGCCTGTACCCAAGAGTGCAAGCAGCATCGGACCACTACTCCTCCATCCGATGGGTGCCCACCTCAGAGGGCTTTGGGTATGCAGGGGGCCAGGCTGAACTGTGGGTGCCCAGAGGCAGTGAGCCCTTGACCACCCCAGCCAGCCCCAGCTTGTCCTTCCTTCTGCTGTGTGGGTTGTAACTGCTGTTACATCTCAGAGAAACAACACATTTGAAAGAAAGGGGGGGGAAAAAAAATACCCTAAACCCTGTAAAACTGAAATTGTAGTTCTCCCGGGATGCAGCGTCTGAAATATTCCCACAACCTTTGCATAATGCATTGCTCATGTCAGACCTCAGGAGACAGAAATTAATAGCTAACAGCAAGCAGGCATGGCACACACGTGGGCTTTCCTTCGCTCCCCGCTCCCAGGGGCTCCGTGCTCTGGGGATACTTTTTCTTTACATTCAGCTCAAATAATTCGCATTTAAAGACACGAGAAGAAAAAGACCATAGAGGAGGCAAAGAGTATTTGTGCCAAACAGGAAATATTCAATAAATGTTTATCCTCTAACACAATGGTGGGGTTTCAAAAGTTTTCTATGGATGTGATTTAAGGTTGAGGGGGCAGAGGGGCTTTTCCTCCCCCTCCAGCCTCTGGATGAGCGAGAGCTGAGTCCAGGCTCTGCCTGCAGCACCAAACTCCCTGTCCAGGCAGCTGCTCCCTGCTGATGGACGTGAGATACAGACCATGCCATCCCCCATACTGGACCCTTGCAGGGATGGGACAGGAGTTAAAGGCTTCACCCTCAGCCAGGACGCTGCCCTGGGTGGGACGCTCTGTACCCCAGTTTCCCCACCAAGCTCCTCGTTGTCAGGAACACCCCACAAAACTGGGGCCGTGTTAACCAGCCCCCTTGCAAATCCGCTCCTTTCCTCTGCTTTCCTGATCCCATCAGCTTTTTCCCAAACCTTCCTCCCCTCCCCCTCAAAAATGTGAAAAAATAGCTCCATCTGGATGCTGTTTCCACCCAGGCACAGGCCCCGGGGCTGAGAGCCAAGAGAGCAGCGCCTGTGAACAGCAGACGTGGGAGCCAGAGAGGATGTGACGGGGAAGCTGTGAGAAAAGCCTGAGGTCGGCAAACCTTCGGCCTCACCGTGGGAGCTGCTCTCCCTTGCAGGAGAGGGCTCTGCAGCCAGAGACGCGGGGCAGTGCCAGCCCCGAGCCCGAGGGATGGTGGCATTCCGGGCCATTACACCCACCATGGCAGGGAGGGATGCAGAGGGGTGGAGAGAGGAGGGACAAATCCTGCCCGGCAGCTCTGTGCTGAGCCAGTGCTGCATCAGGGCTCTGATCCTCTCCTATTTCAGAGCGGGACATCCCACGGGGCCACGGTGGTGGCTGCTTCGTGTTGTCGGTGTGGAGCAACCCCAGGGATACTGCACAACTTCTCCAGCAGCAGCTCCAGCCTTAAAACCTCCAGTCACTGCTCCAGGCTCCCCAGCCTTGGCCATGGGAGGGGCTGGGCCGGCTTCCCGCTTCCCAGACTTCCCACGCCAGCACGTGTTATTTATGACCCCCAGGTTTTCAAATTAAACATAAATTAGAGGAGGCGGGGGACGGGGGGGGGGGAGAACGGGGGCGTCCCACCACATGGTGACCACCGCATGAAGAGCAACCTCGCTGCAGCAAGCGGGACAGTCACAGCCAGCGCCGGAGGAGTTAAATTGCCTGGAGTGGGGAAGCCACCTCCATCCTCCAAAATACAATCGACCAGGAAATAAACAGGAGCTTGTGTTTGTTTCAGTTCACAAGTGAAAAATAAAAGGATTTCCTGCGGGCTGGGGTGCCCGGGGTCCCGCAGCCCGGCCACCGAGCTGCCCGCCGCCCCGCGCCCATTGTTCACCCCAGCTCTGCCATGGGGGACATTGTTCCCTCAAAATGTCCCATCAGATAAAGGAGCTGAAAACGTCTCCCTGGGCAGTGCCGGCGATGAGGATTCCATGGCCACTAGCACCAGTGAGGGCAAGCCCACGAGTTTCATCCAGACTTTGAGAGTCCTGGGTGCAGCCCCCAGCCCGAGTCCTGCAGACAACCTGCGCCAGCAGCAGGGAGGGGGTCCCATCCTGCCTCTGCCCCAGGAGGGGTGTGACTGGTAGGCAATGATGGCCCAGAATGTTTGAGGGTGACCACCAGCACATCCTCACCACCTCAAGTGAGGCTGCAGCCGTGGGTTGGACCCAGACCTGGGGGTCTGAGCAAACAAGGGGTGAGGGGAGATCTGAAGGCAGCACGACGAGACTTCACACCCTCTCAAAGAGGGTTTCTGTCTTCCTCTTTTTATCAGCTGTATCTCTCTGAAGCAGTAAAACCTCACATTTCCTACTGTTTAATGATACTTGCTGACTGTAATGTCACAACAACTGTACCGGATGAGTGGAAAGAAAATAAATGCTAGAAAAATAACCCTGCGTGGAGACACGTGGGAGTGCTGAGCTCTGACGGGGATCCCAGCTGGCAAAAACCCCTCGCTGATGCTCCTGGAAAGAGGTGGCAAGTCAAAGGGAGACCTTTCTGCAGCCTCCAGCCAGCCCTGGGCTGGGGGCACCTGTGGGGTTTTGCAGGGCTGCTGGTGGTGCTGGTGGTGCTGGTGCTGGTGGCAGTGGGCTGCACACCTCGGTGTGAATTGCTCTGCGGGCTGCAGCACGCTTCCACTGCCGGCTGATTGATGTGTTAAGAGCATCTGAAAGCCAGTGAGAGTTTGCATTTCAAGTCATTCCCCACCTGCTGACCCCGAAGCTGGGTTTGAGCACAGGGACCCACCTGGGGTCAGTAAGAACCCCCCGAGCCCAGGCAGGAGGCATTTCAGTAGCAAAATAGTAAGAAGAAGAAAAATAATGTGGGGGCAGCCAGCAGCCACCGCTCCCATCCTGCTGTCGGGAGCAGCCTGGCCATGCTGGTTGAGCAGAGGTCTGGGGTTGGCACAGTGGGTCTGAGCTCCTCCCCCTTGCCTTGAAAACCTCGAGTGAGCTGGACTGGAGGCTCAGCCCACCCAAGAGCCTGCTCTGGGGCACAGGGTGCAGTTTGGGGCGAGTAGAAAGGCTGGGCCCTTGCAGAGGGTCTCTGGCCACGTCTGTCCTTGCCACAGCTGGTGCCAGTAACCAGCATCACCTTTCCTTCACACCAGGAAAGTGAAACTGCATGAAGAGCTTCCCCTGCTTTTATTCCATTTTGACCCTGGACAATCCATGCACTGGTGGCCTTATGGTCTCTCCAAGGTCTGCAATTCATGGACATCTTTAGGGCATCCATCACCCTGCTGGTAAATCACAGCATGGATGAGCAACCAGCACCTGTTGTTGGGTGACCTTGACCTTGCGGCATCCTCACGGGTAACAGAGCAGCTCTGCACGCTGTGGGACCTGACCCTGTCCCCTTCCCTAGCTGCTGGGGTCAACATACCTTGCTGGGCTCCATCAGGAGCTGGGGTGTTTTGGGGCACTCAGAACCTGTCCTTGGCTCCTTTGGTCACACACACAAAATTTGCGCTCATGGTACCACAGGAGAGCTGCTCCCACCTCAGTGAAACCCAACCCGCTCTGCAGAAACACTGGTGGTGGTGGCAGCTTGTGATGCTTATGCTGGTTTTGTGTTGGGAGTGTCAAGAAGCATCTAGAAAAGCTGGAAACTGTGTCCTGACAGCAGCTCCCTGGGGTTGGGGGAACAACCGTGGGGACCTGCTCAGAAGGGACTCTCAGGTCTGCAGCCACCAGGGAACACCACACTCACTGTCCTGGCCGTGCCAGGAGAGTCCTTGGGGTGTCCCTGGTCCCAGAAGCATCTCCAGGGTGGGTGGGGGACAGCAGGGGCAGAGTCACTGCGGTGGCTCTGGACACTTGCTGGGAGCTGCGAGCGATTTGGCCCCGGGTGAGTAAATAACCACCCGCAGTGGCGAAGGCAGTGAGTGTCTCGGGCAGAGGAAATATAGCTCATAACTTCTTTTTTTTTTTTTTTCTTTGGTCTGATCTCCAGCCCTGTCTGTTTGTAGTCTTGCCTTGGTTTTGTTTGGTTTCTTCTTTTTTTTTTTCTCGGCTGTGTTTTTTTAACCAGCATTTGATGGCAACCTCCCAACCACACGTTCAGGCTGCTGAAAGCGCCTCATTTTGCTGTGGCCAGGGCAGCAGCTTTCATTGATGGTTCGAATCACTAGGCAGCCTCCGGGTTGGAAAAAGACTACAATGCTACAACACTCAGAGCTTTTGGAGGGCAAAACTTGCCAAAAAGTTCCCCAAAAAGGGAAAAAAAAAAAGGTGGGTTTTATTTATTTATTTATTTATTTTT
>JANIJG010014595.1:0-21072 GCA_024611175.1 Megaceryle torquata
CAGGGGAGGTTGGCCGGGGCTCTGAGCACCCTGCTCTGGTTGCAGATGGCCCTGCTCCCTGCAGGGGGCTGCACCAGATGAGCTTTAATGGTCCCTTCCCACCCAAACCAGTCTGGGATTCTCTGTGTGCCAATCTCTGGAAGCTCGGGGCACCCCTTGGTGTGTGGGTCTGGCCCATCCACCTGCCTCCCTTCCCAAGCTGCACATGCGTTTCCTCTGGCTTATTTTGGAGACTCGTGATGCTGGGGCTGGGGATGTTGGGATGCTCCCAGCTCCACCAGTGCTTTACTGGAGGAGCTCTGGGGTGCAGGGCCATGCGTGGGAGTGGGCTCTGCCCTGACGTGGGGGGTTTTGGGTGCTCCTGGCTCGTGGGCGCGGGGCAGCAGAGGGTGGCGTGGCACTGGGATGGATGGGGCGCTGAGCAGCGAGGGGCTCTTGCTGCTGGAAAAGGAGCTGAACTGTGGATGTGCAGGTGGGGTGGTTTGGGGCCAACCCGTTGAAAGAACAACCCGCAAATGGGCTGGAGGCCTGGCCTGGATCTCTCCAGTGGCTTCACTTGGAAACTTGTGTATGGGAGAGACCCAATTAACTGGATTTATGGCTGCTGTAGCCTGAGAAAGTCTGAATCCCTTTTAAAAGCTTGGCTCGCTGGAGCCGGTCGGGTCCAGGCTGCAGGTCTCTCTCAGCCCTGCTCTCATTACGAGCGGCGATTCGCGAGGTTTAGCGGCGGCCAGCGCCCCACAAGTGCCGATTCAGCTGAAGTCCCGGCCTGCCCCCCCCCCACCGCTGTCTGACGCTGCTCTCCCCTGCCAGCGGGGAGGTGACAGCCCCCACGCACCCTGCGGGGCTGCCCCGGGACGGTGGGTGCAGGAGGGGAAGGGGCCACACTTGGAGCCTCCTGCAGAGCCTTTGTTTTGAAGAAGGGTCCAACGAGGTGTGAGACATGGGGGGGAGCTGTGCCAAAGTGGGGTCCTGCCCCCGATTCTACTCTTGCTGTGTCCCCACAGGAGCTGGGGCTTCCTGGGAGGCTTGGACCGCGTGTGGGGCTTGGTCTTCCCTCTCTCTGCCACGGACAAGCACTGGGCATGCTGGGCTGCTTCCAGTCTCCTCCCCACAGCCTGCATGCCCTCGCAGGGCGATGTGCGGGGCGGCAACAAGCAGGGATCCCAGCCTGTCCTGGCTGAAGTCGGGAATGGGAACCCCTCCTCAGGTATCCACAGCATCCCCTCACGTCCCCCATCCCTGCTGGCGGGAGGCGCAGCCTCTCTGTCCCCAGCACCTCCAACCCAGGGGCTGCTGCCTTCACCCTGGGGGTGGTGGCCACGCTTCTCCCCGTTGGTCTGCTGGGGGTGTTGCAGAAGTGCCGGTCGCCTGTCCGGGTACCACGTTACCAGGGTGCTGGATGGCACAGGGCTCCCAGTGCCCCCATCCCTTGCCCCTCCGGGAGCAGAACCCACTGCTGACACTGCCGAAGGCAACACCAGCTCGGTGGCCGACCCTCAGCTTGCCCTGAGAAGTCCCTGGCAGTTAAAAGCAATTAAAGCACGGCCAGTGCTAACTAACGAAGCTGCTGCCTTCGGGTGGGGTGGGGCTGCAGGTTTGCAGGAAAGCATGAGATGCCCTCCCCAGGCACGGGGCTGGGGGTCGTGCCAAGGTGCTGTGGAGCATCGCCTGAGAGAGGGGGGATGGTTTAGGGGGTCCTGGTACATCCCTGGGGGGAGCACTCAGGGATTGCAGGGATGGGGCCAGCCTGAAAAACAAGGCCAATGGTGGAAGTGGTTGATGGTCCACTGTGGAGCAGAGTCACCCCACAGAGCCCCGTTAGCCACCTCCGCTGCTCATTTGGACTGTTTGGTAGCTGTTGGGTGTAGGAAGAGAATTAATTAAGCTACAGGGAAAAGGATTGGAGGTTGCAGCCGTTCCCCTGCCCTGCCATCCAGGGTTGTGAATCGGAGCTGGATGTGGGAACTGCGAGATAAAGCCATTGTGCTCCATATGGAAAGACTCTGCTGGCAGCGCCAGTAACCGGATCACACGCTGCGGGGTGAGCTGGGAACCCGCAGCACTCAGCAAGGTTTGCACTGGGCTCGGGTGGCCCCTTGGGCTGGCAGCTCAGGGTGCCAGAGTGGAGGGTTTGGCAAGGAAAACAGCAGCAAAACGCTGCCTGGGCTGATTCGTTCAGAAAGGCAACGGAGAGCAGGGGCTGCAGCAGCGCGGTGGGAGAGGAGCCTCTGCGCGAGGGTTTGTGGGGCCAGGCAGCTCATCAGGGCTGGAGGAGTCTCACTGCCCCGCGAGAACGGTTTTTATTGCAGAGTTTATTGGTGTATTTTTCAATGCGCTGGAAGGAATTGAGCAACCAGTTAAAAATGTTTCACGGCCTGGGGAAATTCGTTGCAGCTACTGTGGAATAGGGGCCCACTGTAATGACTCAGAAACACCACGGGGCCTCTTACAGCAAATTCCTGCTTGCCATTAAAACCTTTACTGGGTCGCCACCAGCTCATTCTGTGCCTGATCTTCAGAAATTAGACTGGGAAGCAAGAAGAAAGCATGTGGGAGTGCCATGGGGGGCAAGAAATTGTGTGTGTGAGTGCCACAGGGGGCAAGAAAATGCCTGTGCAAGAGCCACGGGGTCAAGAAAACTTCTGCGAGAGCCATGGGGGCAAGAAAATGTGTGTGTGAGTGCCACGGGGGCAGCAAAGCACGTGTGTGAGTGCCTCGGGGGCAAGAAAACACGAGTGAGAGTGCCACAGGGGCAAGAAAATGTGTGTGCGAGTGCCATGGGGGCAGCAAAACAAGCGTGCGAGTGCCACGGGGCAACAAAACGTGTGTGCAAGTGCCACGGGGGCAAGAAAATGCGTGTGCAAGTGCCACACCTGTGCTGAGCGTGTGAACACAGGCCCAGGCAGTGCATCCGTGCAAGTCCAGCATGCTCGTGCCAGTGCTGGCATCGGTGGCTGCTACCCTCGTGCCTGCACATGTACCCGTGGGCACACGCGTGAGGCCGTGGGCACGGGCGTGCACAGGCACAAACGCACCTTTCGGCAGGCAGAGAGGGTGGTGCTGCCATGTGGCCTCCACGTGAACATCTGCACGATGGCAAGAAAGGCTCGTTCGGCGCACGCACACGCGCACACACACACGTGTGTGTGGGGGTTTCTGTGCCAAGGCACATGGGGCACACGTGTCCCGTGGACGTGGCTCTGCCTGGTCCCAGCGGGAGATGTTGGCCACATGCTCCTTTGAAATGAGCTGTCACGAGCCGTTTAGAGCTGATGATTTCCTTGTTCCTTGACGTACTTGGCCACGTCGGCTGCGCCCTGTCGTGCGGGCAGAGGAGGTGCCACTGCTCGCTCTTGGAGGTGGTGGGAAGGGCTGGATGTGGGCACAACTGGGAGCTGCCCAGTCTCCTTCTGCTCTGGCTCTGCGCTGGCCGGCACGGTCAGACCTGCAGCACCTTGCCCCGAGCCAGCCCTTTTCAAGCACAGCTCTCTCCTTCCTCCTCCTCTTCTTGGCTGCCTCCAGCACCACATCCCAGCTTGCTGATGCCCCTTCTCTTGGCGATGCTCTTTACCTGCTGCTCTGCCAGGGGGGACAGGGCAGGAGACGGGGGTGATGGGCAGCGCCAGGTCACTGTCCCTGCACCTGTGGAACGTGGGGGCAGGTGATGGAGGCACTCGCAGACCACGGGGTGGTCAGGTGTGGGCTGGGACTTCCTGCCTCAGTTTCCCTGTGTGTGAAGTGGAGCCGCATTCTGTTCAGTGATGTTGGAGAGGGTGCTGAGAGTGCTCAGGTGAGAAAGGAGTCATAGAATCATAGAATAGTTTGGGTTGGAAGGGCCCTTAACGCTCATCCAGTTCCAACCCCTCTGCCATGGGCAGGGACACCTCCCACTAGAGCAGGTTGCTCAAAGCATTGTCCAGCCTGGCCATGGACACTTCCAGGGATGGGGCATCAGCAGCTTCCCTGGGCAACTTGGGCCAGAGTCTCACCACCCTCACGCTGAGGAATTTCTTCCTTACATCTAATCTGAATCTCCCTCTTCCAGTCTAAAGCCGTCACCCCTCATCCTGTCACTACAGGCCTTTGTAAAAACTCTGTCCCCATCTTTCTGCCAGGCCCCTGGAAGCGCTGAAAGGCCCCCAGAAGGTCTCCCCGGATGGAGCCTTCTCCTCTGCAGGCTGAACCCCCCCAGCTCTCCCAGCCTGGCTCCCAGCAGAGGGGTTCCAGCCCTCCCACCATTGCTGGGGCTCCTCTGGACCTGCTTCTTATGCTGGGTGCCCCAGAGCTGGACACACCCCTGCAAGTGGGGGTCTCATGAGAGAATCCCTTTCCTTGCCCTGCTGCCCTTGCTGTTGGGGATGCAGCTTCTTTTGCTGGAGCAGCAGCGGGGCCGGGGGGTCGGGGGAACTGCCCAGGGCAGAGCTGGCGGGGGCAGGTTAGACCAGGCCTTGCTGGGCAGCAGGGAGAGCAGCTTGGTCCGTGGGGCCTGGTGACCTCCCGGCACAGGGCTTGGGGACAGTGGCTGCATCTCGGGGCCACCCTGCTGTGTGTGGCAGGGCTGGGGGAGCACAGGGCCAAAGCCGGCCCCCCCTTCCCTCTGAGACAGCGGGATGGGGGCAGCTGTGAACTGGGGTGGGGGCTGCAGCCTGGAGCTGGAGGGACGGCAGGTCCCCCAGCCCACACCCCTCGGAGTGGGGAACGCCGCGGGACACGTCCCAGCCCCTGTGCTGGGGAAAGGAGCCTGGACGAGGCCGGGTGTTCCCCTGACCCTGCTGCTCGCCGCGCCGGCAGCTGGAAACATCTGGCTGCGGGAAGCTTGTTAAATCGATGCGGGGAGGAATCCAGCACGCTTCTGCCTTTCCCACACTCCAGCCTCTCCCAGTGGCTCCGGTTTCGGCTCAGCTCTGGCACACGGCAGCTCGGCCGGCCCCGAGCCGGCCCCCGGCCCCCCGCTGCACCTGGAGAACAGAGCGCGGGGTCCCGGTGTCACCACTCGGCCCGGCACAGCGGGGACAGGCGGTGGCACTTCAACCTTGGCAGCCCTGTGGCCAGCGGGCCGTGTGCCAGAGGTGGGCGTGCAGCTCCTCCAGTCCCAGTTTGGCCCTTTCCCAGGTGAAAGCTGCTGCTTTTCTCAGGGCATCTCCAGCGGTTAAGAGTGACCTGGACTGTCACCCGAAAACTGGGGGCCAGGGGACCAAACGGTGCCAGGCGTGGATACTCAACAGTGCCGTGGGGTAGCTGGGCACGGGGGCCGGTGCCATTGCCCCAAGCTGCCTCCCGAGCCCCTGGGTGCTGCTTCTGACCTTGGGTGCCCGGGTGGTCCTCACTGCAGGGGGTCCTTCGGCAGCAGGGGGTGCAGGGGGATGTGTCCCCAGGGCAGGTGGGGACACAGTGAGTGCAGCAGCCCTGCTGGCAGCGGCACCCGCGGAGGAGGCAGCGCCAGGCCCAAGCACTGGCGTTGTGCCCGGGGGAATGGCTGCGGGTGGCCGCGGGGGGGGGCAGCCGAGCCCAGGAGGAGCGTGCTGCCGAGCTGGCAGGGGGTGGGAGCTGCTGGTGGCACCAGGGGACAGCGGTGGCTCTGCCACCCTGTCCTGCTCCATCCCGCCCCAGCCCACAGGGACGCGGTGCTGCCGGGGTGTGTGCGTGCCACTCTCTCTGGCTGTGGGAGTGGATGGCACCCGCCAGATGTGGCCAAATGAGGGTGCTGGGGACACTGGTGGGTATTTTCTTGCTCTTCACGAAGGTCCAGATGTGCCTCTCCTGCAGAATCCTCCATTGCCCTGCACACTGCATGTCTGGCAGCACTGGACTTGGCCTCAGGTTTCTGCCCACCCATTTCAAGCCTGAAAATCTGTATTTCCGGGCAGCTGAAAGGCAGGACCTGCCTGGCAGCTTTGAGGTGCCCCTGCTCTGCCACCACCACCCTTTCTGCCTGCCCCAACAGAGGGGCACATGCTCCTTGTCCCCAGCTGCAGAGCAGGATGGGTGCCAGCCTCCAGCACCGAGGGCCCCTCGAGCCTCCTCTGTGCCCTCGCTCCCTCTGCGCATCCCCCTGTGCTCCATCCCTCCACCCTTGCTACCTCTACCTCCCTGTCATGGATGGCCGTGGGCACCCGTGGGAGGCTCTGTGCTGTTGTTGCCTCCTCCAGCACGCACGGGCCACAGTGAGGATTTCATAACAAGTTTGTGACTTAACCTTCCTCTGAGCCTTGTTCTGGGAGACGGACCAGGGCGATGGCGCGCGCACGGGGCTGGGTATCCTCACAAGGTGGCACGTGCTGGCAATGTTGGGTGCCCTGTGGGCTCACCTCCCTGCTTACCCCTCATCTACAACAGGCTTTAAGCTGCTTGATTTAACCTGTCGCATCGGGGCTGTTACCACTTGTCACCACCTTCCAGGGTCATGCGTAAATTGGAGCCGCTTCACCGCTTCGAGGTGCTCCTGCCCAGGCTGCTGGGCAAGGAGAGCCTGGGGACGGGGCAGCAGCACCCATGGGTGCAGCCTGCGGCGTGTTGGACAGCGTGGCCGGTGCCTGATGGAGATGGGGAGACAGACTCAAGTTGCCCGGCTCGTGTGCCGGGCGCGTGGCCAAGCCATGGCGGGGAGCCTGCCGGGGCGTGTGCCGGCCGCGTCCCCTGCTCCCCGTGCCGCTGCGGCTTACACGACGCCGCTGCAAATCCCGGAGTGCTGGTTGCCACGTTACATTAGGAGGAGCCACGTCCAGCGTCCCCGGCGCCCGCTGTCGCTGCCGTTCGGTGGCAGGCTGGGCTGAAAGGCTTGAAATCGGGGATGAAAGGCGCGGTGTGGTGGGGCTGTCAGCCACCGGGCAGGGGCGCAGGGCTGCAGCCGTGCTGCCAGGGCAGTGCCAGGAGTGACCCCCTCCTCTGTGGGTGGGTGTGCATGTGTCTGGGTGTCTCGGGGTGTGCACATGCTTGTGTGTGCAGGTGTGTGCACGTTTGTGGGTGTGTGCATATGTGTGTGTGCAGCTGTGCATGTGTGTGTACAGGTGCGAGTGCACATATGTGTGTATGTGCACGTGTGTATACACATGTACTTGTGTATACCAGTGGCTGTGGTGCAGGTACATGTGTCAACACGTGAGCGTGGGAGTGCACACCTACATGTGTCCTTGCACACCGTGCTGTGGGGTGTACACCTGAGCTGTGTGTCCCTGCACACCGTGCTGTGGGGTGTACACCTGAGCTGTGTGTCCTTGCACACCATGCTGTGGGGTGTACACCTGGAAAAGCTCCAGGGCAGCTGGAGCTCAGGGCTGTGACCATGTGGGGCTTGGTCCCACTGGCTGCTCCAGCCCCAGCAGCAGCCACGTCTCCCTGGGCATGGGGCAGGAGTGGGGCTTGGCTCACGCTGCTCACCCAACATCTCCTTGGGTCATGCTGGGTGCTGCTCCTGCAGCACCCCTGTCCCCAGGCCACAGCACCTCTGAGGGACTCAGGGGCAAGTTTGGGGACATTCTTCCAGGGCAGGTGCTCCTGTGTGGCCCCATCCCATCTGGAGCACCCTTGGGGGTGGCATTTCTTGGTGGTGCAGCTCTGCCCAATGCCAGCCCTGCCTTGTCCCTTCCCAGTGGGCAGAGCAAGAGCTGGGGGGCACAGCCACTGGCAGAGGGGCGTGGGAAGGGGCTGGGGGCACAGCCACGGGCAGAGGGGTGTGGGAAGGGGCTGGGGGCACAGCCACGGGCAGAGGGGTGTGGGAAGGGGCTGGGGGCACAGCCACGGGCAGAGGTGCCCAGGAGCCCTTCATCTCTTTAAAGCTGCCACCTTGGCTCTCTGCAGACCCCGAGTCCCAGAGGAAGAGGACAGTGCAGAATGTGCTGGACCTTCGACAGAACCTGGAGGAGACCATGTCCAGCCTGAGGGGCTCTCAGGTTTCTCACAGGTGAGACCCCAGCACTGGACCCCCACTGCCCTTTCCCCACAACCAGTATCCTTCCCAGAGCAGTGAGGGAGGCCAGGGCTGAGTGAGGACCATAGGAGTGGGAGGGATCTGGCTGCAGCCTGGGGACCCTGCACATGGGGGCTTTGGGAGATGCCCCCAAATCCATGGGATGTTGTGCAGGGGGCTGTGGCAGAGCCCTGTCCCTGGCAGTGCCCTGTGCCCAGCAGGATGGGTGGGTGTGGCACCAAGGGGAGCTGGTTGCCCCCAGGCCCAAGGCACAGGGTGAGGTCTGTTCCCAGTTGTCAGGTGTCCCAGTATGGACAACCAGAGGTGAGGGCGTCCCCTGCGCCTGCCCAGATTTGCACAACATCCTCCATCCCCATCCATGACTCAGTTTTTCTTCTCTACATCGATGTGGTGATGGAGAAACCCTCAGACAGAGCTGCCCCCATGCCCGGCAGCCCATGGGCAGAGGTGGGGGTACCCCGCCCAGCCTGGGGCTGGGGGGACGGCTGGTGAACCAGAGCAGAGTGTCTGACACATGCCTGGGATTACCTGTGTCCCCCCATGCTGGGGTCTCTCACCTGAGAGCACTGCAGGGTTACTGCTCTGCTTGGGATGTCCTCAGGGTTTGCCTGGCAGCTTCACCTTCTTGCCAGGCTCCTGCTTCAGGCCGAAGGACCTGGACTCTGCCAAGGTGGGTCAGGGGCATCTCCTCAGGGCACCCTCCTTGCTCCCTCCCCATGAAGTATGGGCTCTGCAGAGGCTGCACCGGGTGTCAGCTGGGTGGAGAAGCTGAGGACCCGGCCGGCTTCCTTCCATCCTCCTCTTGGTGTTTGTTGCCACCTCGTGGTCTCCCTCAGTCCTTCTTTTTGTGTTGGAAGGGGCAAAAAGCAGCAGCTCCCTCCTCCCCTTCACCCAACACTCATCATCACAGACCTCTGGGTCGCCCCTTGATCAGCTTCACCCACCATGGAGCAGCCCACTTGGTCGAGCTCTTAGCTCAGAAGCTCATCTAGACCTTGCTCGTCCTTGCTGCACTCCCTGGATCTTATTGAGCTGGAGGCAGCAGAGCTGGAGCGCAGGGGGGTCGGCAGCGGACTGCAGTGATCTTCCCCAAGCTGCACATTTCTCCCAGTATCTGTCCCTGCTCTGCTGTCCATCTGCTCGGCACTGGGGCCAGTTCCCAGCCTGGTGCTGCTCACGCCGTTGGGGCTGCTTTCTGCTCGCTGCCCGTTCGCTCTGCGTGCGCTCTGCGTTCATCTGGGTCAGACTTCACCCGCCACCCGCTCGCCCCGTGCTCAGCCCCTTTGCAGATCCTCTGCCAGCCTCGGGCTGGGGGAAGTAGGGTGAGGATATTAGGGGTGATTAAATTAGCGTTGCCGATAGGTTTGGACTCCTTGCTGGCGCTTCCTTTTCTTGATGAATTTTGTCCATCAGGTGGTGGAGGCCTCAGCCAGGTCCTTGCCACAGATAACTATCGATAGCCCGGGGATGCCAACCCGTGTGTTCTGTCCTGTAAGCGGTTCTTAAATACATGAGGATCTTCTCTCTCATCCCATGGCAGATGAGTTTCTGTGGCAGCTTCATCAGCTTCAGGCTAGGGCTCTCACCCACCACCTTCTGGCAGCCAGCAGCAGCTCCTGCATCCCCAGGGGAGCTCCGCCGCGGCCGCGAGCCGCATTTTCCTTTACCAGAGCTGTGTCAGCTCTTCCCCAGCACGTTGTAATTACACACATCCCCGCTAATTCTGCTCTCGGGAACACTTCCTACAAGTGTGTCCAATGCAGATGCCACCCGCGGTCCTCTGGATGTGCCCCGCGTGGCTGGTGTCCCTATGGCTGCTCTGGGCTCTCTCCATTCCTTCCACAAACTACTCCTCCCTTCTCCCTTGTTCTCCTCGCGCTGTTCTTCCATCCAGCTCCTGGGGGCTCAGCCTTCGCTGTTTTCCTTGCTAGGACACGACTTTCTTCCCGAAAGACATCATCCTACTCCTGGCAGTCTTTGCGCCCGGCTGCAGGGCCACAGGAGCCTCCTCAGGGTCTTGCTTTAGTCCTGCTGGGAGACGTGGTTTGCATCTGCTCCGAGCCCCCGGCAGAACAGCCTTAAATAGCCTTTGTGCTGCTGACAAAAACTAAACCCTTTTAGCTGCCTTTTAGTTCCGCTTTAACAGACTCCCTAGGTTTTGTTTGGTTTTTTTTTTTTAATGTAGTTCCCTGTTTTAAATTCAACACTGCAGCTGAAATGTGGCTTTTGGTGCTGCGTTCAGCCCAGGCTAGGGACGAGCTCGCTGATAGTAACGTTGGGAGCCAAGGCGAGGGCTGTGGGTTCCCAAGTAGCTGCTCCAAGGAGTAATCATTTTTAGTGTCTAAATTTAGTCTCAGCATCACTCCCCAACATGCCATTTGCCCAAAATACACCCCGAGGGCTGTGGGGAGTAGCTGAGCTCCCTGTTTGTGATGCGCTCGTAGGCTCTGGGCTGACTGGAGAGCAGCAGCTTGTGGGCAGCCCTGTGAGGCTGGGCAGCCCTGTCTTGGGGCATCTCCTCCTGCCCAGATGAGGAGGTTCACGCTGCAGGGGTTCACTGTGGGGTGCTGGAGCAGGGACCTGGTCCCTGGTTTGCCCCTTGGTATCCTTTCACTCACATCGTCTGCTCCCCAGCACGGCCCGCTGCCGCGTCCCCTGTCACCAGTGTGCCAGCACCCCAGTTTCTCCCATCCTGGGTCTGGGGTGATACTGGGCTGTGGCTGTTGAAATGCTTCAGGGGAAATGGCCAAGGGAGAGCAGCCCAGGCACAGGGGAGCACATCTGGGCTTTCCACTGGGCTCCCTGTTAATGGGGTTCAGCACAACTCGGGTTGGGACTGGTCTCCAGACAGGTGCTGACCGCTGTCCCATGGCGTGTTTGTTGCAAGCCCCGGTGGCACCCGCAGCCCCTGTCCCAAGGTGGGTGGGTGGGCCGTGGGGGGAGCATCACCTCCGTGGGGTGGTTGGGGTGTAGGGAGGCACAGGCCCCATTGCACCCCATGTCCTGCTCCACAGGGAGAAATGGGCACCACCAGACACTGGTGGGTACTGGTGGAGTGGATGTCCCAGTGAGACCTGGGGTGCTGTGCTGGCACCTGGCAGGGAAGGAGGGGGCTGTCCCCTGCCAGCTGAGGTGCAGGGGGTCCAGGACAGGCAGCACGTCTGCACCCACGCTCCTGGGAGCCTCTGGCCTTGCCTGGCTGCCTCAAAATGGGGCAGTTTTGTTTTCTGAGTGCTTGCAGCCCCAGTTCTGGGGGGGTGAGGCCGGGCACAGACCTCTGCTGCCCACCATGCCCTGCCCTAACTCCCCCTGCACCCCATCCTTGCAGCTCCCTGGAGATGACCTGCTACGACAGCGACGAAGCCAACCCCCGGAGCGTCTCCAGCCTGTCCAACCGCTCATCCCCGCTCTCCTGGCGCTACGGGCAGTCGAGCCCGCGCCTGCAGGCGGGGGATGCGCCCTCGGTGGGGGGGTCCTGCCGCTCCGAGGGCACCCCCAGCTGGTACATGCACGGAGAGCGGGCGCACTACTCGCACACCATGCCCATGCGCAGCCCCAGCAAGCTGAGCCACATCTCGCGCCTGGAGCTGGTTGAGGCGCTGGACACCGACGATGTGGAGCTGAAGTCGGGCTACATGAGCGACAGTGATCTGATGGGGAAGACGCTGACGGAGGATGATGACATCACCACGGGGTAAGTGCCTGCGCCAGGGCTTGTGCCCTAACTGGGGCTCTCCTGGAGGGTTTTGGGGCTGTGAAGATGATAAGGGGACTGGAACATCTCTCTGATGAGGAAAGGCTGAGGGAGTTGGGTCTTTTTAGTCTGGAGAAGACTGAGGAGGGATCTTATCAATGCTTATAAATACTTAAAGGGTGGGTGTCAGGAGCATGGGGATGGTCTTTCTTCAGTGGTGCCCAGTGACAGGACAAGGGGTAATGGGCACGAACTTGAACATAGGAGGATCTCATCTAAACATGAGGAGGAACTGTGGTGTGAGGGTGTTGGGGCCCAGGTTGCCCAGAGAGGTTGTGGAGTCTCCTTCTCTGGAGAGATTCCAAAGGCGCCTGGACCCCCTGCTCTGGGTGACCCTGCTGGGTGGAGCAGGGGGGTGGCACCAGGGCATCTCCAGAGGGCCCTTCAGACCCCCACCCTGCTGGGGTTCTGTGATTCTGTTTCACCCTGTCCCATTTGGCTGGTGGCAGAGGGATGCCAGGCGCATCAGGGATGGGGGGAGGAACACGTATAGGTCACAGCCAGTCTGGCTGGGTGGCTCGTGTCCCTGCATCCCAGGAGATGTTGTCCACTGGTGAGGCAGTGGAGGCCCTTGCTGTGCTGGTGGTGTTGGGCCAGCTGGGGCTTCTTGGGGCTGGCGAGCCCCTGAGCTGGGATGTGCTGCTCCCTTGGCCTGCAGTGTCTGGCTTGATCTGGGTGTCCCCAGAGAAGGGGGCTAGGAAAAGCTGTGGTGTGTGGCTGTGGGACCCCCAAACCAGAGCCCAGCCAGGGTAAATACTGCTGCTCTTGGAAGTGCTCTCCCAGTTTACTCCAGTGGGTCTGAGTTGCTGCCTCTGACCCTGGCACTGCAGGGATGTCCTGTGTCCAACCAGGAGTGCTGGCGGCCCACGGTGGGACAGGATGGGTCAGGTCTCAGCACCCCAGTGAGAACCAGGCACTGGGGTGTCGCTGATGATGGGTGGCCCCTGGTGGAGCAGGGTGTGCTGGGAGTGGGGTCCCCTCTGTCCGGAACCCCCATCAGCCTCTGTCCCTCCACCTGCAGGACCAGGGGCATCACCTGCCAGGCGGGCACAACCCCGTTCGCCCAGGGCTCATGTTTCCTTTCCAGATCCCACTGCACTGTTGAGGTGCCCCTGGCTCTGGCAGGGCTCCAGGGCTTCAGCCTGTTGGAGGTTTCCTGTTTCAGCACAGGAGAAAATAAATAACCCAGCATTTGAGTTGTCCCAGAGCAGGAGGAGGTATTTGGCCTCATGACAGTGCAGCTCTGACCCTCCCGGGGTGGCCATAGTCACGTCAGCTCATTGCAGGATGAGCACAGCTCATGGCTTCCCACCCACCCTGGGGGCCAGCCCTCCCCAGCTGTGGCTGGGAGGCACACGTTACACTTGGAGGGGACACACAGAGGGGTGCCTGTGCTGGCCTCTGTCCCTTTGATGCTCCAGCATGAGCAAGAGTATCCACAGTGCTGTATGGGGTGACCCTGGGGGGCTGCCCTAGGCCTGTGTTGTGCTGCCCTGTGCCTTGTGCTGGCTCAGTGTGAACCCCTCCTCGGGACCTCCCTTGGTGACATGTCACCACCTTCTGCCACCAGCCACCGGACCGTGGGGGCTAATGGGCAGTGGGATGACTTTGGGCTGCCCTGGGTGGCTGGGGCCCCAGTGGGTCTGGCAGTGGGAATGAAGGGCTCCACCGCTCCCTGTGTCCCTCCTGGTCTGTCTCGGAGCTGCTGGTGCAGGACAACCTTGGGGTGCCCTTGGCTGCAGCAGCAGAGCCAGGGGGGAGCTGGGGCATCGCTTCATCTGCATCAGCCGCAGAGCAGGCCCAGTGTGGGCAGGAGCAGCCCTGGCCAGGCTTCCTGGGGTCAGCCCTGTGCCTGGCCCCAGGCAGGGTCCCCTTCTCCTCCAGCGAGGCCTGAGCAGCACCACAGTCCCCAATGCAGGTGAGGCTTTCAGAGCTGTGGTGACCTGGGCCAGCACCGCCACGGCCGGCAGCCCCAGGCCCTGGTCCTGCACAGGCTCCCCAGGGTGCTGTGCCCTCACTGTGCCCTGAGGGAAGTCCTCAGTGCCCTGCCAGGGGGTGCAGAGACAGACTGGGTGCTCTGTGCTGGGTGCTTTATACTGGGTGCTCTATACTGGGTGCTCTGTGCTGTGTACTTTATACTGGGTGCTCTGTGCTGGGTGCTTTATACTGGGTGCTCTGTGCTGGGTGCTTTGTGCTGGTAGAGCTCCCCAGGGGTGGGTGTGAGAGGGCAGCAGGGGCAGCACAGGACCCTCTCATCTTCAGGGACATGTCCTGGGGATCAGACACATCACCAGGATGTTGCTGGCACATGTGTGGACCGCGTCCCAGCTCCATCCCCCGTGGCCCTGCAGCAGGACTCAGGGGCTCCCCCAGAGCAGGCAGCACAGCAGGCACCCTGTCCCCAAGTCAAGTGCTGGCAGGGTGCTGGGGGACGTCTGGCTGCCATGCCCAGGAGCCTGGGCACTGGGTGCAGAGCCAGGGCAGAGGGGCAGGGACATCCCCTCCTCCCCAGAGCCAGCCGGGGCAGGGAGCTGCCATGTTGGCCAGGAGCACTGATCCAGCTCAGCCTTCACCCATTGCAGCCCCTCACCCATTGCAGCCCCTCACCCAGCTCAGCCCCCCCATCCAGTTCGGCCCCCATCCAGCTCAGCCCCTCACCCATTGCAGCCCCTCACCCAGCTCAGCCCCCATCCATCCTGCTCGGCTGGCTCTGACCTAGAAAGCAAACACTGCCTCAGGCCCCGTCTCCCGGTGCCGCTAATGCACCGGGCAGGAGCCGAGTGCTGCAGATGGGGCCACAGCCCCCAAGCCCGGGCCGCTGGGCCAGCACCTCCCCGCACCGCGCCGGCGCACACCCGGCCTGGTAGGGCAGGGGGTCAGAGCCAGCTCAGAGGACGCGGTGGCACGTCCTCCTCAGATCGGAGACGTGCGGGGCCGTGGGATGGGACCCGGCATCCCTGTGGCTCGCTGGGGAAGAGACCTGGAAGGAGAGAGGGCTGAGGTGGGTGAGGCACGGCCGGGCCATGGGCGCTGTCCCTGGGCATAAGGGGCTGAACTGGGCAGGGTGGTGGTTGGTGTGAGCCAAGCTTAGAAGGCAGTGGGGGTCCAGGGGCCCAGCTCAGGTTGGGGGTGGGTGATAGGGTGTGATGGTGGGAGTGGGGATGGACTGGGGACACCCGGCCCCCGGGAGCGTTCCTGTCTCAGCTGCATGTGCTGGCGTCCTGGCGCTGTGCCTGGCCGTGCCCGCCGGCCTGTGTCTGTTGGGCCGGCACTTGTGGCTGCCCTCCACCAGCAATCTGCTGCTGGTTTTGGGAGGTGGGAAGGTCTGGCTTTGCCCTCCCTGTTTGGCAGCAAGGCCCTTCTTTTGTTCCTGCTGTCACCCTATTGTCCCCGTGCTCTGCAGCAGGGCAGCCCTGGGCTGGCAGGGACCCGGCACAGCCTGGGTTGGTAGCAGCCCCCCGAGATGTGCCCAGGCTGCTGCTGGCACCACGGTGCCTGAAGGGCCTGGCACAGGCAGCGAGCTCTGCTTACCATGGCAGCATTTGCTGCAATGGTGCCGCTCCCCTGCCCTGTCACACCTGGCCCTGGGCCTGGGCAGGGACAGTACCAACCCCTGCACTGCTTCCCTGGCACTGAAAGATCTTCACTCCCTTCCTCGGCCGCTGTCCACTCAGGTTTGCCCCCACCTCTGCTCAGCGTGCTGCTCGCTGCTCCCTGTCCCTGCTGCCACTCCCCGGAGGGGTGGGTGACACTGGTGATGCTTTCCCATCCTGGCCAGGATGGGGATGTTTCCAGCACCCTGAAGGTCACCCCACTGGGAGGTCCACCAGCATGTGGCCACCCTCTGCTGAGGGACCTCGACGGCTGTACGGCCACAGTGCTGGGGCCACGGTGCAGCAGTGCAGGCGCCTTCGTGTGCTGACCTGGTGTGAATCAGGCAGCGGGAGAGGTGGGGAGCACCCGAGCTGGGGTGCTCAGGTTTTGTGTGATCCCTCCAGGTCATGTGCTCAATGTCTGATCCGTGCCTCCTACCCCCCTGGAGCTGCCATTCCCCAGCAGAGCATTGCAGCTGCATCTGGGTTCCTCTCCCCCCAGACCTGATGGGAGCAGCTCTGGTGGGTCCTGGGTGCTGGTGCAGGAGTGGGCAGGTGCCTGTCACCCCAGGGAGTTCCCTGGGGCCATCCAAGTCGTGGTGGGGAGTGAGTGGGGCTCTGTGAGGCTTTGCTGCAGTCAGGAGCTGGTGGGGTGCACTGGCTCCTGCCTCCCAGCCCTGCCTGCCTGGGGCTGTGATGAGGTTTCCCCCATCCCAATCAGGGCAGGATCCTGGCAGAGGGCATGACGAGAGTGTTGGCTTCTCCCTGCTTCGCCCCACTTGGCCACGAGTGGGCTTGGAGAGCAGTGTGGCCTTTCTGCCACCCTCCTTTTGTCACACCCTTCACCAGCCAGCCCCTTCCCCAGCTGCTTCCCCACAAATGGCAATGCTGTCACGAGGGTGCTGGGGTGCTCTGGATGTCCCGGGAGGGGACCATCAGGCCACCACATCCAGTGCCAAGGGCTCATCAGGTTCTGAACACCCTCCTGTGGTGTGCCTCATGCTTCAGGGCAGCACAGGGCACTGGGAGGGGGTGGAAGGGACTTGTGTGGCCTTGGCTGTGCCTCAGTTTCCCTCGGTCCACCTGGCTGGCTGTGAGTGGGTTGGGTGAGGGCAGAGCTGCTCTCAGTGGGGTTTGCAGGGTGCAGAGGAGGAGGAGGAGTGCTCTTGCCCAGCTCTGCTATGCAAGGTGACCTGTGGGAACATGAAACCTCAGCTCAGCCATGCATCCCGAGATGGTGCTTGTGGTACAGGCATCTCCTCGGGTCAGGTCCCCAGGGATAAACTGGGACAAGCTCGCTCCATCCATGGAGCTGCTCAAATACCCTACGATGGCAGAATCCTGTGGGGATGCCCAGGCTGGAATCATCCTGCCCCTCTGGCAGAGCACTGCTGCTGCTGGGCCTGATCCTGCCACCGCTGAGCACAGGGCTGGGAGAGCGGAGCAGGAGTGAGCTGGGCTGGTGCTGACTCAGCACCTTCTCGCCACGGTGGCTGCGGGAGTGACAATGATCCGTGTGCTGCAAGGCCTCTGGAGTGCAGGCACCACTCTGGAGCCGATCCCCGAAGCTGTGGCACGTCCTCTGGGTCTTCTAATGCCCTGGGGAAGTCCTTGTGTGGCCTGGGACTGCTGTGATTTGGGGATATCCTTCTGGGCCTTGTGTTTTGGAGGTAGCATTGCATCCCACTGCAGCACCCCCATGAGCTGGGTACTGCCCGACCCTTCATGGGCATGAAATGGAGCCATGGCAGCAGCTTGTGGCATGCAGGGCACGGGGTGCTTGGGCACCAGCATGTGTGTCCAGCTCACAGGACACCCCGAGCACCATCCCCTGGCACCATGATGGTGCTGCTGGCAGCTGGGTGCTGCAGAGACTGTGGTCCCCACGTGTGGGTCTGGGCACTGCCAGCATAGTCCCCCTGGGAGGGATGCTCTTGAGCTGGCACCCACCGTGCTCCGGCTGGCCTGGCCCCGGCTTCCTCACCACTACTTGAGCTCGATGCAGACTGGAGGCAGGAGCAGATGTTTGGCCAGGCTCCCCGTGAGCAGCGGGGGAGTGGCCACCCTCTTGCTGCTCTGAGCAGGATTGGTGCTGGCTCTCTGCTCCCTTCCCTCAAACGCCCCTCGCTCGGCTTTGGCCGGGCCGGCCTGACCCCTCACCACCATCCCGGCGAGCTCGTGAAGTCATTTCTCGGTGGGGACATCCCATGGGGCATGGCTGCGGCCCTGCACGTGGCCTGGCGTGTGTTGGGGGCCCCAGCCCGGCCGGCCGGGGAGCGGCCGGGGAAGTGCCGCTGTGTAAATATTTACTGCGCTGCGCCGCGTACCGGGGCTCCGTGGGGTCCCTCCCTGCAGCTGGGGATGAGGGATGGTCCCAGAAACAGACCCCAAAATGCCGCTGGCCACCGCCACCATCGGAGCGTCCGTCCTCTGCGCCGCGTTCCAGCCCCGCTCCTGGCTTTGGCCTTTGGCTCCAGGTGCCCAGTGCACAACCCCAACTGCTGGGACTGCCCGGGCCAGGCTGCAGCAGCCACACGGGGTGTGTTTTGGAAGGGGGATCCCGGGGCTGTGGGGTTGGAGGGTGCAGGCACCCGGGGGTCTGCGCGCACCCAGGGTTTGGAAACCTGCTGGCCCTGGGGGCTTGTTGGTGGGGCTGGGTGTGGAAACAGAGCAAAGCCGAGCCCAGGGCTGGACCTCACACAACCCCGTGCCCTGGGGAGAGCTTCTCGGAGAGATCTGCCCACTGTACCCAGCTGCCCACCCACTTGCCACCTTGGCAGCTCAAGACCTGGCTTCGCCAGTTGCCACGTGCCACTTGTGAAGGGCCTGGCCGCTGTGGGTGGAGGTGTCTGAGGCCACCGGCTTGTCCAGACATTGGGAAAAATAGGAATTTCGCAAGCGGGCTGAGTCACGCCACTCCCCCACTCCACCCAGAGCTGCCCTGGGACACTCCAGCCGCCGCACGTGGCTGCTGCAGCCCAGCTGTGCCACCACGGTGTCCCCGGGTGAGGCCTTGTGTGACACCCTGCCCAGAACAGACGGAGATCTCCGCATGGGGACACGCATCCTCCAGGCTTTCTGCCACTCAGGGGATGTCAGAGGGGTGACCCCACATTGTCCCCCCTGCAGCCGGCCTGCTGGTACAATGGCCAGGCCTGTGGCCGGGGTCTGTGGCTGATCTCAGTGGCGTGGGCAGGTGAGCGCTGGCTGACCCCCCTCCAGCACTGGCTGACCCCCCCCCCCCCGGCACTGGCCTGGCTGCCTCAGGGAATTGGACCCTGCTATTGCTGCAGTCGGCAGCACAGAGCTGGAGTGGGGGCACAGCCTGGCCACAGGTCCCCCCTTGCAGGGGACACATGTACTCTGGGTGCCCATGAGGGGTGTCCCCTGTGCCCTTGGGGGCTGGGGACCAGAGGCAGGGCTGCCTCGAGCACTGGGAACTAGACCAGCTGCTGGGATGTAACACTGATGCTTTTCTGCTGGGTGAGCTCAGGCGAGTCACATCCCCTTCCCTGCCTCAGTTTCCCCCTCTGTAAGGTCCCTGCAACCCCCTGTTCCTTTGAGTGTGGCTTTGGAGAAGGGCACCAGATCCTGGCACTTGAAATACAAGCAGGAAGCACCCCCAGAGTCAGGGTAGCCTGGCCTGTGGCAGGGTCTGGTGCTATCTGGGGGTGTACCTGGGAGTTTGGGGGGGTCCTGGAGGGTCACAGGGGTTTAGGGCAGTCTGGGGAGAATTTAGAGGAATCTGGGGTGTCATAAGTGAATTTGTGAGGTTCTCAAGGAGCACTGGGAGGCCTTGTGCCTGTTAAAGGGGCATGGGGCATGTGCAAGGGGCTGTGGGGATCCAAGGGAGGGGGTTATAGGTGCCATGATGCCCTGAGGTGGATGTGAGTGCAAAGCAGAGCTGCCCCTGCCGGTGCCTGCAGGGCGTCCCCAGTCCCGTCCCCCCCCCCCCCCCCCCCCCCCCCCCGCTGGGTGCAATGTTCTTTTTACCCACCTGTCGTCAAAAAGATGCCCCCGGGGGGGGGGTGGGGCAAAACCAGAGCGGCCCCCGCGGGGGCCGGGGGGGGGCCCCCCCCCCCGCCCCCCCCCCCCCCCCCATCAGGATTTGTGAAGCTAATTGTTTTTTCTGCCCCATTAAGTGAAAAAGGGGAGGGAGAGGAGCCCCCAGCTGTGCCTGTGCTTTGCTCACTGGTCCTGCCAGAGCATCACGAGTCTGCAGTGGGGGGTGCTGGTGGCATGTCCCCAGAGCCCCTCGGTGCCAGTGACCCACTGATGTGGAGTGTGGAGAACCCCCAGTGCAAGCCCCGTGGTTCCTCCCGTGCAGCAGCCACGGCAGAGTGGGAGGAAGGGGCCACAGCAGCCAAGAGGGGCTCGCTTCAATCCAGGAGGGTCCTTAGGCTGGCAGTGGGGATTTGGCAGCACCATCCTGGCAGGGACACAGCACTGGGAGCCCTGGCTGGTGCCAGTAGGTCCATCTGGCACACGGGTGGGTGACTGTGATGGGTGAAGTGGGGAGAATTTGAGTTCTATGGCTCCAGCAGCAACCACTGGTGGGGTACAGGCTGGGGAGGCTTCTCTATGAAGGGGTCTGTGCTGGTGCTGGTGGGGCTGTGGTGGCCAACAGTGATTCTCTGGCATCGTCTCAAACCAGACTCCAGGTTTTGGTGGGATCAAAACTGCCTTTCTTGGGGACCACTGTGCCAGGCTGTGCCGGGCTGGCTCCCCCGTACCACCCCACGACCCCGAGTCCAGTTTTGGGTGCAGCAAAAGCCAGAGCTGCTCCTCTGAGCTGGCCGTGGTGGGGCTGAGGCTGCTGGCCAGGAGAAGGGGAGGGAGGGGATGGTGTCCGGCCTCATGCCAAGGCCAGAGGGACCATGAGGACGTGATGTTGGACGGCTCGTGCCGACGCACCCATTGGCGCACACCGACGTGGGGCCATCGCCCCATGGCAGGGCTGGCTGCCCACAGGACGTAGCACGCCGGGCAGAGCTGCGAGCTCCGTCCAACGGCTCGTGGCCCAAGGGTGAGCACGGGCAGGGTCCGACTGGAGGGGTCGGCGATAGTTGGGCACCGACGTCGCGCATCCCTGGCTCTCGGTGCCGCAGCACCTCGCCAGCCAGCCGAGCGATGGAGGGAGCCAAGAGGCGTTGCCGCTGCTTGGCCGAGGAAGGCTCGAGGAAGGAATTACTTATTTCCCAGCCCTCGGGGACCGGGTCTGTTCTGCCAAGGCTGCAGTTAACCCTCTCTGCCCACTGCGGCTGGGCTGGCCAAGGTGTCCCCGGTTTCACCATCCCGGCGAGGACCCTGCCCTGGGCACAGCTCCTGCTCTGCTGCAAGAGAGAGAGAAAAAGGACAGAAATGGACATTTTGGTCCGTGAAGTGCAGAGCAATGCAGGCGCGGGTGCCCTCGCGAACCTGGGGCTGTGGGAGCTGCGTCCCGGCACCTTTCAGGGTGGGACATCCACAGAGCCCCCTGCGAGACACAGGGTGGGAGTCTTTGGGGACGGGGGCTTGGGCGACCTGAGGGACACTGGTGCCACATTACGGGGGTACTGGTGCCGCCTGTGGTGACGCGATCGAGGGCTTAGGAGCGATCGAGGGCTTTGGAGCTCTTGGGGGGCCCCGGGCTGAGACTGGGAGGATGCTGTGCTGAGGCTGGGGGGAACCGGGGACAGGTTTGGAGAATCATGGGCTGAACTGGCGGATATGGGGACACGGCCGCGGGGCTGGGGGCAGCAGGTACTGTGAGCAGCGGTGCCGGGAACCGGGACCCGGTCCCCATCCCGGCGGGG